>JAHBCN010006120.1:50753-78487 GCA_019359885.1 Listronotus oregonensis | reverse complement strand
TTTAAAGTATAAAAAAAAGGTTTATACACAAACTATGTTTATCTACAATAAAAAAAAAATTCCCCAAAAACCTACCCTACCATCGGAAAATTTTTTATTTTTTTATTTATTAATTTTATTTTTTATTCAATCTTGTAAGCTTTAAATGATTTTCGAAACCCTCCCATATATTTTAATACACGTGATTTAACAAGTTCAATTTTTTTATTTTACATAGTTAAAATGTACTGTCACAAAGTAACGGACGAATCAATTAATTTTTAAAACTTTTAATGTGTTAGGAATTTCGATAGGGTTATGAAAAAAAAAATGTTTCTCTTTTAATTCTGCATCTAACGACTAAAAATATACGGGGCCCTTTTTTAAAAAATAAGAAAAAAAAAGTTTTTAAAATTTTAAAAGGTTTGACCGGCCCCTTCAGTTTAAATTAACCGAACGCCTAAGCTTTTGATATTACGTTATTAAAATAAGTTCCTTGTTTAATTCTATTAATCAAACACTATTGGTATTTTTAATTTTAAATTCAATGGTGCAAAACATTTTTTTTATAAATTTTTTTTTCTCCGATATTACTGAACCGATGTTGACAAAATTTTAGAGGAAGATAGATAACTAGACAAGGGAATATAAATTTCAGGAATAAATAATCATTTTTAGGGTCCTAAAAATAATAAGTCCTAGCATAGGTTGGGAAAAAGGGCTGGGATGTGGAGAACCTCGATAAGCAGTCACCTCCATGTAAGCTCCAGTAAGCTCTGGAATACTTTGTTTTAATTTTAAAAAAGTAAGCAAGATACTACTTCGTAGGTTTAAGACGTGTAAAATAATGATTTTTTATAAATTTTCCTTATTCTGGCGGACCCTGTGGATATTAATATTTCTTTAAGACTATAATTTTGCTATGTAGGGATATATATGATCTAAAGATTTTTTGCTATTAGAAAACAAAAAGTATTAAAATATATACTAAAACGTTTAAAAGTAATTGGCCCTTTTTCCCTGAAATTTTACTTTTGAATGGCTCTGGGGCCCTAAAAAATTTTTTTTATTTAAATTCCAAAAGTTTTTTTTTAAAAAAAATTTTAAAACAACCTTTTTTAACTATTAAAACTCAAACCCAAAAAAAAAAATTTTTAAAAATAAATAAATATATATATATATATATATATATATATATATATATATATATATATATATATATATATATATATATATATATATATATATATATATATATATATATATATATTATATATATATATATATATATCTATATATATCATATATATCTATCTATCTATTTATCTATCTATAGATATAATTAAAACTAAAGCTTTAAATATGTATATTTTTATATATGTATATATAACAATATGACATTTGTGTTTAAAAATATGCATAATATATATTTTTATATATATATGGATATTGTTGTGGCGGATTTATTTATTATAAAAACATTTTGGGTTACTCGCCAGGCTGGTTATAGACTTGTGTACGCACAGAGTTGATTTACTATTACAAACTTGCAGCCCACCTAAAAAAAGAACCCAAAAAACCCTTTAAAAATCAAAAATACCTTTTACCTTTTTGACCAGAAGTCGGCCACGAATTTTAAAAATATATTTTTACTTTAGAAAATTGTAGGCAGGGCCGAATTTAGGCGGTGGCGAGATGGGCGCCCGCCAAGGGCGCAGGTATCTGGGGTCCATAGACTAGGTTTTTTTTTCATCAGTTATCAGTACCGTTGTCATATTATTATTATTTTTTATTAACAAAATCAATCCAAAAAAAATATAATAAAGTACAAAAGAAAAATTTTATAACAAATTTTTGAACTTGGATACTTAATTTAATTATTTTAAATTTATTAAAACTGAAAACATGTATGCATTATTAATAATTTCAATTAATTTATCCTGATACCTAGTGAGAATGTAACCCTTTAAATTTTTTAAATATTTAAGCCGAGGATAAATTGGTATTTTTAGAAATTGGAGGCAGCAGTAGTTCTTGTTACTACCAATAGCTTACGAAAAAAAAATTATTTAGTTTTATTCTAATTTGTCATATACTCTTAAAAATAAAACAGACAGTAAATTTATTTCACAAATATATATTTTGAAATCTTTCTTACATGTTTAGTAGCAAAGATTTAAAATAATTTATGTAAATACATGTAATATAAGTTTTTAATCGAATAATTTGTTGCATATTATTTAATTTATTAAAGTATAAATGTTACGTTTTAGTGGGCCTAATATGCACAGTAATTTTGTAACTACGATTTTATTGTTGAGGAAATTTATTCCAATTTTAACCATCCGCAAATAAGGATGTATAGTTAATTTACATTCCACTTCTTTTAGTCAGATACAATCAGTTGTTTTTCGTAAATCATGCCCCTTTAAACCTACAACTTTGCACTTAATTTGTAAAATTTTTGGGGAAAAACCTCCGGACTCCCCGCTTTTATTGGGGGGGTAGTGATGGAAAATTTCCGGAAATATATTGTAACAAACTTTAAAATTATTTGTTTAGTTAATAGAATTGTAAAAGGTTAGAAATATTTTATTTAGGTTAATAATTTATTTAAAATAAATTACCTTAGTTTCTCCCTTTTTCGACGGCCATTGCGGATTATCCTGAGGGTGCTGGAGACATCCATTTTACACTTTTTTTGCATCCTGTAGTAAAAGAATTCTTCCAGCTAATTCTAGACTCTTCCATTCTTTTCCACTTCACTATATAAAGCGCGAAGGAATACATGAAGCCAGAATAACTTTGGGGACGACAACCTTTATACACGTTGTGTTTGTTGCTGACATAATGGACGAAGTTATCCTTGGCCTTGACATTATGGAACATCAGAAGTTTGTACTTGACCTTCCACAACGAATACTGCGAACTAATAATGAAGAGATTGTAATAAGACTCTCACGGAAAAATGAAGCATCAACTCGAGAAGTTGTACTTACAGAAGATGTCATACTACTCCCAAATTCAGAAGCCATTATCCAAGCAAGGTGTGAAGACTCAGAAGAAGGTGAAATCCTATTAGTTGAACCAATTGAAAATAGTCCACTATACGCTAAAGGAATTCTACCCGCAAGAACTTTGACGCAAAACAAAAGAAATACGGTATTTGTCAGAATGATAAACCTAAAGGATTACTCTCAACAAGTCAAAGAGGGTGACAAAATTGGTTCCTATCAACCTGCTAATATGATAGTTACCCAGAACTTTGCTAAACCTGTAGAAGTTGCCTCAAGTAAACTACACTGATGCTCTGCAAGACCTGGTGATTTCATCAAAAGCCCTGCTAAATCCAGTGCAAGTTACTAAGCTGGAAGACCTTTTGAGAAGAAATCAAGACGTTTTCTCGCTCTCTGAAAAGGATTTGGGAAAAACCAACATAGTTCAACATCGAATAAATACTGGTGATGTAGCACGATAAGGCAACCACCACGACGAATTCCTTTGGCCAAAAGATACGAAGTTGAGAAGTTAATTGGAGACATGCAGAACCAAGTCATTATAGAACCATCCCAGAGTCCATGGTCATCCCCAGTAGTGCTGGTTAAGAAGAAAGATGGTTCTACCAGATTTTGTGTTGTCTTCAAAAGACTTAATGACGTCACAAAGAAGAACAGTTTTCCATTACCAAGAATAGACGATACTTTAGACACAATGACAGGATCAAAATGGTTTTCGACTTTAGACCTGAAAAGTGGCTATGGCAAGTAGAGCTTCATCCTGAAGATAAGGAAGAATCTGCCTTCTCGATCGGAACCGGTCTGTGGCAGTTTAATGTTATGCCATTTGGTCTGTGCAATGCCCCTGCTACTTTTGAACGATTGATGGAGTTAACCTTACGGGGACTAACTTGGAAAACATGCTTAGTATACCTAGATGGCATTATTATTCTTGGAAAAACATTGAGGACCACCTGAAAAATGTTAAAGAGGCTTTTTAGAAGCTAAGATCTGCCCAGCTGAAACTTAGCCCAAAGAAATGTCACCTTTTCCAAAAAGAAGTTAAATACTTGGGGCACATGATTACTGAAGACGGAGTGAAAACAGATCCAGAGAAGAAAGAACATATCCAAAACTGGCCTACACCAAAAAACAAGCATGAAATTAGAAGTTTCCTGGGACTGTGCACATACTATAGAAGATTTATACATGGGTTTGCTGATATCGCAAGACCACTACATTGACTTACTGAAAATAACCAAAGCTATGAGTGGACTAAAGACTGTGAAGCAGCCTTTATACAACTAAAGAAAGCTCTTTGTAATCCTCCAGTGTTGTCATATCGACAACCCAATCAAACGTTTATTGTGGACACTGATGGAAGCAATACTTTTATTGGTGGAATTTTGTCACAGGTACAGGATGTCCAAGAAAAAGTGATAGCGTATTTCAGCAAAGTCCTTTTCTTAGCCTGAGCGAAATTATTGTGTGACCAGAAAAGAACTTTAAGCTTTTCGTCAAATCTCTGGAGCACTTCCATAAGTACCTTTATGGCATTTTCAATTTCAAAACACTTTATTATTTTCTATAGTATATACATTATACATCTACAGGTAGTATGTGACGTTTTCTTGTCACGGGTAGGACTTCCAGCCGCTGACAAGAACAGGACCCGGCCAAGGCACAGGGGCGCAGTTGGAGGCGCCAGCAGCAGAATGCATAATTGCTATTTGAATCTTTTAGCATTATTCCGTGAGACTTTATAATGCATTAAGCGTTTGCTTTTTGTTCTAAAATAGTTTGTTGCATATATGTTATAATGTTTAAAATTGCTTTATGTTTCTGTAGAAAAAATTGAGGCAAAAAACCTACTTGATACTGACAGGTACTGAGTAGACATAACTGCAATTTATGTGTTTTGTTCTTCATTTATTCTACATACATTCTTTTTCTCATTCACTCACACATTCGCACGCTGCTTTCATACTTTATTTTATTGGCTTGTTTAATTTGGAGTTATTGATGATAGGGGGTTTGGTAGATGGGAAGTTGGCGATAAATTGGTTTATGGGTGGTTTCTGCTCTTTGTCAAGTCTCTAGTTATTCTGCTTGCTTGTGGTTTAAAAGTAAAAAATATGTTGGTCATTGTGAGTAAGTATTGTAAAATTGTGGGTGTATTTGTTGCCTCGTGCATGTCATCGATTCTGGCATATCTGCCAGAACCGGTGACTGCACGAAGAACTTTATTTTGGAACCTTTGTAATCTTTGTAATTGTGTGTCTGATACGCAGAACCATGCAGGAGCGGCGTAGGTAATTGCAGGTTTTAGGATGGTGTTATATAAAATAAGTTTGTTGGTTGGAGAGAGAGGGGATCGGGGGGAAACAATTGAATAAAGGGCTTGCTGGGCTGTGAATGCCTTACGCACATGAGCTACAAATTTTAGTCGAGAATCGATAATCACCCCCAGGTATTTGATCTCCTTAGCTGGTAATACCGGGGTGTCATTGATCCGTATTGGTATAGGTAGTCTGTTGTTTGTGAACTTACGCGTTGCGATAAGGCATTCACATTTGTTTTTATTTATTTTGATTTTCCATTTTTCATAGTAAGGAACAAGGGATTGGAGATGGTACTAGATATTGGTTTTGGCTACTATTGCCGAAAACGAGCTGGCATAAACCAGCGCATCGTCGGCAAATAGAGCCAGGTTTGTGGAGGGATATTTCGGAATATCGGAAAGGTAGAGGTTGAAAATTTTGGGACTTAAAACGGAACCTTGAGGAACGCCAGAATGTATGTATTTTGGGGTGGAGATTGGATTGCCAACTTTGACGGAGAAAGTTCTGCCGTATATATAGGAATACAACAGGGTCACTGCATAAGTGGGAAGGCCATGAACGTACAGGAGCTTCCATATGAGACCGTTGTGCCAGACTGAATCGAAGGCCCTCTGGATGTCCAGTGATAATACGGTATTTTGTCCTTTATTAAATTTATTTAGGATGTGTTGGATAACACTGGATACCAGGAGAACTGTGTTCAGTCCCTTTCTGAAGCCAAATTGCTCGTCTGGCAATCCGGCCTCAAATTGGAAGCTTTCAAGCACTCCCATTATGGCCCTCTCAGCCACCTTACCCGGAGCGCTGAGCAACGCAATCGGTCTATAGGATTCAGGTGTCTTAGGATCTTTACCAGGTTTTAGTACCGGAACTACAATTGCGTGCTTCCAGCTCCGAGAAAAGTGTTGCAGTAACACTATTGCATTTATTATATATAGAAGTTGCATAAATGCTTTTCGCGATAAGTGCTTCAGTAGAATATTGGCAATTCTATCTTCACCAGGTGCTTTGTTATTTGATAAGGATTTTATTATTTTTGAAAGGTTTTTAGGTTTAGTAAGGATTTTGGAAAAGACAGGGGAGGAATGGGGTATTTGTGGGAGACTACGTCCTGCGCTTGTTTTGTTATGTCATTTTGTATGTTTGTAGTGTTTGGAGTGCCGCTACAAACGCTGGCTAGAAAGTCAGCGAGTGTTTCGGCTTTTTCCAAGTCAGTCTGAGGATGATTTGGGGAAAGGGAGGGAATTTTGTTATGCTTATTTTTTAGTCTTCTGGTCAGCTTCCAGAGAGAGTTATCTTGCGTTGACAACCCTCTCAGGACTTCTGACCAGGCTTCGTTTTTATGTTTGTTTAGTCTTTGTCTAATCGTATTTTGTAATTCTGTCAGTCTTATGTAATCGTGTCTTCGTCTGTACTTTTGCCATTTCCTTAGTATATTATTTTTGAATGTTATTAGGTCCAATATGTCTTACGGTAATCTGTCTTCTTTTGGCTTAAGCTTAATTTTTTGTCCGACTTTGTCTCTAGCGTACTGTATGTTTGTGGTGAATTCGTTTACTTGTTGTTCAAGTTCGTCAATTGTTTGTATGTTTGTATTAAGTATGGTCCTGTCCGAAATTAGGTTTTTGTATGTATTCCAGTTTGTATGTTTGTATGTCCATGTCATCGGACCACTTTCCTCAGTGATGTTGAGCTTCCAGCTCAACATCAAAGGAAGATGGTCTGAAGAAAGGTCATTTAGCGTCAGCGGATCTGGTAGGTTAAGTACATTTTTGTTAAGTATTAGGTCAATGTATGTCGGGGACATTTGGTTGGTGGGATAGTGGGTAGGGGTGGTTGGGGATAAAATTTGTATGTTACGACTTGTGGAGAAATCATTAACCAGATGGCCGTTGCGGTTATTTCTACAATTTCTCCACAAGACGTGTCTGGCATTTAAATCTGCTAACAATATTACTTAAGTGACTTGTTGGAAAATTTGTTTAAGATCCGCATTTCCCATTCTTAGATATGGTTTGGCGTAGCCCGCTGTTATAATAATGTTGTTTTTTAGCTTGATGCTTACATGTTCTATTAATGTTTGTACTTGTGGGAGATCTGTATGTGTTATTTGGCTCCTTATGGCTATAGCCACGCCCCCTCCTCTGTTGTTTCTGTCTTTTCTGTATATTGTGTAGTGGCGGATCTTGAACGAATCTGCCGGGCTCAATTTTGTTTCATTAATTGCAACTATGTCTACCCTGTATTTTTGTAAGAAGTTTATCAGTTCACCTATTTTGTTTTTAACGCTATTGGCGTTCCATAAAGCAATTCTAAACATTATATTTTATATGAGTGAATTTTATCTGACATAAATTCCAAAAGAGCTGTAACTTTACTTATTTGGTCCTTGTGTCGATCAACATAGCTAGTAAAATCTTTTAAAAATCTTATAATTTCAGATATGTTGAACTGTTTATTAAAATCGCTCAATGCACTATATAGTTCACTTACAGATGCTGCTGGCTCTTCCCCCTGCATCATCTGTGGGTGTGTCCTTGTTATTGGTCTGGCTCCTCCCAGCGGCGGAAAGTTTTGAAGGTAATCTTCTTCGTCTGTGTCTACCATGGTGGGCGGCGGCGGTTGTCGTGTTATGGTTCCTGGCTGTGCGGCACTTGCTCTGCCGACCGGTGCGGCACTTGCCCTGCCGGATGCGGCACTTGCCTTGCCGGTATTTTTATGTGACCAGGCGTTCTTTCTCGGTAGTGGTGCATCTATATAAGTCACTTTTTCTCTTTCAATCTCTCTTATTTTATCCCTCTTGTAGATGTAGACTGGACAGTCGGTGTCTGAAGCTTTATGCGCTTGGTTGCAATTTGCCCATTTTATATTATTGTTACCAGGACATTGGGTTGTTCGGTGATTTTCCGCGCAATTGTCACACCTATATGCCCTATGACAGTTTGTCTGAGAAAGTCCCCATTGACAGCACCTTCTGCATTGAATAACTTCTCTAGTCTGGTGTCTCCTTTCCCAGGTTACTCTGACATTATTAAGATATTTGATTTTCTGTATTGTGGTTAACTTCTCCTGGGCAGAAATAACCACCAGGTGCTTGGGTCGGTGTCTCGTATTCATTATGTGAACGTTCCAAACACCGATGTTGTGTTCGTTTCTTAGTTCTTCAATGATTTCATTTATTTCGGGTAAGTGGTCCAGCCCCTTTAATACGAAACCATGCGTTCTGTCGTCCTGAGTGGCGTAGGTATGCCACTCAGCCTGGTCGTCTTGTTCAAGATTTTGTTTGATTTTCTTGTGCGCTTCCAAGTCGGTTGTATTACTGATTGTATTATTTTTGGTATATTTTAGTGTGTACTTGTTATTTCCAACAAGTCTATTTAGTTCTTCAGTCAAGGCTCTTCAATTTCTTTGGTTTCTAATAGTTCCTTTCACGATAATGGGCGGTGGCTTTTCTGTCTTAGCTTTGTTTTCTTGTGTCTGTTGTTTAGCTTTGCTTTTTTGTGTCGGTTGTTTAGTCTTAACTTTTGGTATAGCTCCAGTGTTTTTAGCTTTGGGTTGTTCGGTTTGCTTTGGCTGTGTAGTTTTAGCACTGATGTTTTCTTCGTTATCCGATATGTCCGTGTCATTCAGGTTTGTTAGGGGTTGGAATATATTTCTTGTTATTGTGTGTGTCTGAGTCTCTTTGTCTAGGTCTTTTCCCTGTATTTTTAGTTATGTTTTGCAGGAGGTCTGTCTGTTGTTTTTTCTGTGTTTAGAGTGGTGTTGCTGGGGTTGAGATTAATTTTGTTGATGTTAGTTTTGTTTAAGGATTTGGAGAATAAATTTTCATTTTCGACTTCCATGAGTTCTTTATTTATGCCATAGGTGGTGATATAGGTTGTCTGGCTGTCCTCCGCGTTAAAGTCGTGGATTTGTTCGTGGGGTGGTGGTTAGTATGTCTTCTTTTTTCTTGTTCTGGTTTGACTTATTGCTAGAGGTGCTAGCATTGCTCTGTCTATCGTCGTCTTCTGGGTCGTACGTCGCCATGTATTCGCTGTTTGGGGTGCCACGGCCCCCCCATGCGGCCATGAACCCTTTTAGGGTGCGGTTGCCTTAGTTAGTGTTGTTGGTGTACACTTATGTAATTTTTATAATAATAATAAAAATAAAGATTTTCTCGCCGAAAATAAAATAATAGTAACTGAATAGTTGTTTTATTTTAATATTTCAGTTTAATTTAAATCTCTATTAAAAAAAAATCGCTGGATGATAAACAGTTAAAATTATTAAAAACCAATGGTTTAGTAAGTCTGTTTATAAACAGAGAATTCTGAATGCCAAGAATGCTTGGAATTCAATTTTTTCTTGTTCAGGCTGTGGGCGAGATGCGGCCGAAGCACGTCCACCTCACTACACAGCACGAACACGACACCCTTAAGTGGTTGCTTCAATTCAAGAATCCCAAAGGGCAGATAGCACGATGGTTGCAACGTGAATACGATTTTAAAATTGAACAACAAATAGGATTGAACCAAAAAAATGCTGACGCTCTATCAAGGAGACCTTGTCCCAAAGATTGTAATCATTGCAGTAGACGTGAAGAACAAGAAGATCCCGATGAATTCCACTGCCGAAGAACACGCATCCAGTGCTCTCAAGAATGGGAATATAAAATCCTCGCAAAAGACAGCGAGAGGATCCTGATCTTAGAGATATTGTGAAGTTTAAGACAGAAAATTCAGCACGACCCCCATATCAGAAAATAACTTTAAAAAAGTCTCCGAGATATAAAGGGTACTGGGCCATATGGGACTCTTTAGCAATGAAAGATAGACTTTTAAAAGAGTCTGGGAAAGTTCTGACGGCAAAAGTCATATCTTTAAAACAGTACTACCAACCAAAAGGATTCCAGAAGTATTGCAAGCCTTGCACAGTGGGATAGGAGGTGGCCATTTCGGAGTTATGAAGACTTTTGAAAAGGTTCGAGAAAGGTTTTACTGGCTGGGAAGTCGTGCCGATGTCAAAGACTGGTGCAGAATGTGTAAGGACTGCGCCTCCAGCAAGGACCTAAGACACGAAGATGAAGCAATATAATGTAGGAGCACCTTTTGAAAGAATTGCCATAAATATAGCAGGACCATTTCCAATAAGTAAATTTGGTAATCGCTATATTTTGGTAGCGATGGATTACTTCAGCAAATGGCCGGAAGTTTACGCAATACCAAATCAAGAAGCTACCACGATTGCCGACGTACTCTTTCAATTTGCGCAATTCACGAAACAACTGGGACATCACCTGCAAAAGTCATTTTTGGAGCGGAGTTATGCCTTCCAGTTGACTTACTTACCGGACGACCTTCTACCAATGAAAAAACAGCAGAAGATTATGTAAGTCAACTCAGTAAACAGCTGCAAGAAATACACGAAGGGGTTCGTAATAAGCTACAAAAAGAAAACGACCGTATGAAGTCCCGCTATGACTTAAAAGCTAATCATCAGAGATTTAATGTCGGTGAAAAAGTATGGTTATACAATCCAAAAAGAAACAAGGAGCGTTCACAGAAGTCATAGGAAGGACAATATAAAGTAGCGACCCGGCTTAATGATCTGGTGTACCGAATTCAGAAGAGCCCACAGGTGAAGATGAAAGTTGTTCACCTGGAACGGCTGTGCCGCTATTAAGATCGAGAAGATACTTGATCGAGACGATCAAAACTTGGGAGGGGGCAATGTTACAGACTTTAAAAATATTTGTTTAGTTAATAGAATTGTTAAAGGTTAGAATTATTTTATTTAGGTTAATAATTTATTTAAAATAAATTACCTTAGTTCTTCCCTTTTTCGACGGCCATTGTGGATTATCCTGGGGGCGCTGGAGACATTCATTTTACCCTTTTCTTGCATCCTGTAGTAAAAGAATTCTTCCAGCTAATTCTAGACTTTTCCATTCTTTTCCACTTCACTATATAAAGCGCGAAGGAAGTCCGCACGGCCAGTTTAGTTTTGTCTTTCGAAGAGATAAGAAGTTGACAGACATTTAAAGGTTAAAGAGTTGTCATATTTACGTTACATTGAAGTGTTACCATAGAAACGTTTGTAAACCTGATATCCAATAAAAAGGTGTAAAACCAGGATCCGTGTTTTTATACGGGGTGTCACGGAACAATATATTTGGAATTATTTCCGGAAATATATGAGCAAACTTTGGAAAAATTGGAATTATTAAAAATATAAAAATTGAAAATTAAAAAACCTAAAAAACGAAACATTTAATGAAAGTTTATCATAGGTAAAATACCTTAAATGGTCAGATTTAGCCGGATATTCACGAGAACGTAGCTCGAGTGATTTTGAGAAGATAGAAGAATAATAAGTAATCAACAATATAAAATACAGACGCTACTGGGGTAACATCAGACGACACAACAGACGACACGATTGAATTTCGATTTTTTACATTTCAAATAAGGTTATTTATACATGAGTGAAATTGTCATCCAAAAGTTAAAATGCAAAATACATTAATATAAATAAAAAATTAAGTATTAAAAATACAAAGAAAACAGTGAAATTTCTTAAAAAATAATTACACACAAGTTGTGCAACTTGATCAGGAGGCATATCTTCATCGATATCATCCACACTTTGAATATTGATTCAGCATCAATGCCGTCCTTATGGGAATGCAGTTTAACTTCGAAATCAAGCAATAGCCAACAAATACTGTCGGTGAATCCCCAAGTTCGTGACATTTATTATTCGTAATCGTAATATTTTTTTTTCGGAAATTATTTTTCTAGTGTGAAATAAAGAAATATATAAAAATCCTTGATTTGATGGTTTAAAACGCATTCTTATTTTTTTTAATATTTCCAATATTTCTGAGACACGTTTGAAAATTACCAATATTTCCATTTACAACACTATTGGGGGGTATTCCAAACTCCCCAAATCCTCCGGTGTGTATTATTTTAAAATACATTTTGGCATTAAAAAAAAACACTAAATTTAACAACAATTTATTTATTTTTTTATACAAACAGTATAAAATATTTAAGGTAGCAAAGACCTATTATTAACAAGTACGCGCTAGCCAAAGGGAAATGAAAAAACTACTTATCTACAATGTACAATAATATGATCTACTAATGTACTACTTTTATGTCTTTTGCAATTAAAACCTGCATTATGTACAGAGCGTGAGGGTTTGACACTGAATATTGTGATTTAACAAACTGTTTTAGATACACGTCGAGTAAATTTTTAAAAAGTTAAGCATCAACAACAAGAGCTGTCAAAGTACTCTCAAATAGTACTTCAAGTACAAGTACTCGTTAAAATGTACTTGCTTTTCCAAGTAAATTCAAAAAGTACTTGAAGTACCCAAGTATTTTACTTGAAGTAAAACAAAGTACTTGAAGTAAATAAAGTAACTGATGTAAATAAAAGTACTGAAAGTAAAAGTTTGACTTGACTAGCATTTTTTTTAAATAACATCAAGTTAAATGAAAGCCTAAAATGTATTAGCGCAAAAGAAAATGTATACGTCGATAATTTAACGATTTACCTTAACCGGAAAGTCTCTTATTGTAATGTATGTATTTGAGATTTTTAGCAAACTTATTTTTTTGGGGTTTAAAGTACAATATAATTTTTTAATTCGATCCGAATGCATTTTTTATTATATATTTTGAAACCTTATGATTTCCCTAAACTAGTAATTAACCCAATATTTTCTGCAGTTTTACCCTTTTAATAAATAATCATTTTTCTTTTTTCTCTAGCAACAAATGTATGTTAAACTAATGCACGTACTCTAAAGTAAAAAACTTTTAAATATTATAAGTATTAATTAAAACAAGTCGGTTCCGTATTAAAAAAATAATAAAGCTGGTATAAACCAAACTTATGTTTTTTTTTAATGGGACACCCTGTATATTTATAGACTATAAAATTTGTTTTTCTTTTAACGTTTCAAATATAATAGTATGCACTTTTTCTTAAAAACACGCAAATAAATGACTATTTTCTAAAACTAAATGCACAATTTAATAGTAGGCCATGAATAACAATAATAAACAAATGAAAGTTACATATTACTAACGAAGAATTGAATTCCTTGCAAGTAGGTATCTTCTTATAAATGCATAACAGTTTCAAAAATACCTATACAGTTTTTTTATTACAGTAAGTTTGTAACAATCGTTTTGTAGCGTAAAGTAACAATATAACAAATAAAAAAACATTAAAAAAAATTAAAGGTGATGTTGACCATTTCTCTAAGACAAAACTGACACATCTTTGTAATTTTTTTTATAGCATTAAAAAGAACAATTGGTCTTCTTCGCAGGTTTTGAAAGGCTAAATGAATTGCCTCTAGAAATTCTGCTATGCTGTCATATCGTGTTTAATATACTTCATTTTGTATATAGCCTCATTAAAAAAAAATCTAAAATTGAGAGATTTGGAGATCGTGAAGGCCATCTAAGAGGTCCGTTGCTACCTATCTATCTTTGAGGAAAAGTATTATCAAGAAATGCGCTTAAGAGCCTAGAGTTATGACTTGGAGCACCATCTTGTTGTAGGTAAACAGCATTATATTGGGCTGATGGAATATTTTCCAATAGTTCTGGAATAACTTCCTCAAGGGTTTCTAGGTCCTTGTTGTGCCCTTTCAAACATTAAATGCTGATTTTCTGTATACCAATTCCTGGTATTGTGATGATTAAAAACGCCCGTACTTGAAAAAAAGCATTCGTCTGATTAAATTACAAGTCTGCCAAATAAATCGTTACCATTAATTTGCCTAACCACTGACAAAACAGTGTCCGGCGTTCGGCATCGCCAGGATGCAAATGTTAACTATATTAAATTTGTATGGATGATACTTGTATTTTTTTAAGATCTTCTGAGCGTCAGTTTTTAACACACCAATTTCCTTCTCAATTTTTCTAAATAAGGACGTAGGTGTTGCTTCTATATATCCCAAAACATTTATCTCTTTTCTTTCCCTGTTATCTTTGTGGAATGTTTTAGGACGCTGGCGAACAAAGAATCCGTGCTCAAATAAATTTGCTTTTAAACGAGTAAATATCTTAAGAAACGGTTGCCTCCTTTCTATCTAATAGCACAAACATATAATGATAATAGAGATTTTCCTAGCCATAATAGCTTACTTACCTTTGGAAATATAATTCCGTAGCTTCTTCAGAATTTTCATTACTCTGTATAAAACATACCAGCATATCAAATTTTTCATAATTTTCATACGCTGCCATTATTTAAAGAAATTGATAAATATCAATTAAATAAAAATACTAAAAGAACGAGATAAACTGGTTCTGGAAATTTAACCAAAGTCGATCAAAAAACCGATAAGAGACAAATATTTGACATTTATTTTTGGTTCTTATAATAGCCATGGCCGACTATTAAATTATGCATTTAGTTTTAAAAAATTGTCATGTATTGGCGTGTTTTTAAGAAAAAGTGTACACCCTGTACACTACGGGATGAAATTATTCTAATTAACAATATTTAAATATTTCAAAACAATCAGCATAAACCAATTTTTTGTACGTAAGCTTTTAACATTATGTAGAAAAGATTTCAAAGAAGTCAGCAAAAGTCTAATATTAATAACAAAGCTGTCGGTAATTGAATTAAAATAATTGAAAAATCGTATTTAATTACTTATCAGTAATTGGATTACTTTAATTCAATTACTTTTCAAAAAAGGTAATTGGATTTGGATTATCAATTAATAGGATATTATAATCGTAATTAGTAATTGATTTTCACGAATCCCAAGTAATTAAATTACTTGGAAAGTAATTCGATTACTTATAAAGTAATTGAATTTCTTAGAAATTATTTTTATTACCTAATAAATAATTATATTACTAAGAAAAATTAAATTACATTTCTTTATGTAAAAACCGCCGGAATTCAGGTCAGCCAGAAAGAGCATCTTGACACACAGCGGGCCTCTTTGAAACCGGCGAACGCCGCCTCCACGCCGATTTAGTATTCTCGATTGATGCTTACCGCCACCATTTTTATACTTTTTTTGTGGATGTTTAGGGTAGGATAAAAAGAAAATTTTATTTTAGAGTTATTTGATGTTGAACCGAGAAAGCAGTTTAAATAGTGTGACGTGCGCGTATGATGCATTTTAGTATAAATATTTTATTTGTTTAGTGTATCGTGTTTAATATTTGTGGTAATTTAAATGGATTAATTGCTAAAATATTCAATTACTTTTAGTTTTAATTGATCATTGAATAACTCTTAACAAACATGCTAGTAATTGGTAATCGTAATTTACTACTACTTAGAAGAAATTTATAATTGAAATTGAATTACTTTTTAAAAGTAATTGCGACAGCTCTGATTAATAAGACGACCGTATTGAGAGTCGGTAGTCCATGGTTAAGAATGAGGTCAGAGGGGTCGATAATCAGCTTTCCCCCGTACCGTATTACGCGAATTGGCAGGTAACACGCAACCCATTAGGTGTTGTAATTATTATAGGCGTCCTATAGTTAATAGGGTCCCAAGTTCCTTAGCTCTAAGTTTCACATAGGATAACTCTAAAAGATACAGTGTCATAAGGGCCCGAGCTGCCTCGCCGTCTCCGTCTAGCGTATTATAGTACCACTCGGTGTACATTGTCACAAGTTAAAAATATAAAAAAACAAACTTTAAAATGTCGTATTAAAAAAAATACTTGCCCAACCTATAAAGAAAAAAAATTGCAAATCTAAGTTATTGTTTAAGGTTAAATCCGAATTTAATTTTATTTCTTGATAGGATATTGTGCGGTGCAACTTTTAAATATTTAATCGATCTTGTATATCTTAATATTTTTGATATTTTAATGGTAAAAGTAGAATTTAAAACACACTGTACAAAATTCTAATTATGTTATAAAGATAAAAACCCATAACCTTACAGTCTATGCTTAAAATACCCAAAAAATATTTCTTAATAATAATATTTAAATACCTAACAACAATAATTCTTAACAAGAAAATAGAAAAACATCCTGAAACCATGCAATTATTTAACAAAATATACACCTACTGCACGGTTTAAACTATATACGAGGGGAACTATTTATATTTCGGGAACTGGCAACATTAATGTCAAAAGCTAAAATCTGGCAACACGATAATAAAGTTTGACATTTTAAACGTACTCACAACATTTTGATGTACAGGTGCTATTTGTTTTGTTTATAGCGAGTTCAGAAAATCAATTTGACAAAAAAATGGAAAGTTTAAGAAAAGGTTTTCGTTGGATTATTTTTCACAACTTTCGACGTGGATTAACAAGAATGTGTCGATGAACTCAGTTCTTTGCATGGCGATAAATCACCATCAAAAACCACAGTATATCGCTGGTATGGTGAATTCAATCGCGGTCGTACTTCCGTCGCTGACGAATACCGTGAAGATCGTCCAAAATCGGTTGTTGTGCCACAAAACATCGATGCAGTGCATGAACTGATAATGCAAGATCGTCATGTGACATATTGTGAGATAGAGGCATCCTTGCAGATTAGTTTCACTTCAATACATTCGATTTTGCATAAACACTTAGCTGTAAAAAAATTGTTCTCGTTGGATACCCCATAATTTATCAATCGCTCAAAAATAGGCTCGCGTCAAGTGGTGTAAGGAATAGCTTAAGAAGTTCAACCGTGGTGCTTCAAAAGACTTGTATAAAATCGTGACAGGTGACGAATCATGTATATATGCTTATGAGCCGGAAACAAATTAGCAATCGACCGTGTGGGTATTCCAAGACGAGCTAAATCCAACAAAAGTTGTTCGAGGAAGAAGCACAGCGAAGCAAATGGTCGCCTGTTTCTTCGGCCGAATGGGTCATGTGGCCACTGTTCCGCTGGAGCAACGTAGAACTGTCAATTCCGAGTGGTACACAACTATTTGTTTGCGGAAGTCTTCGGAGAAATTCGTAAAACCCCCAAAGACAAATCATTCTTCATCATGGAAATGCAAGCTCTCACACATCTCGTCAAACAAGTGAATTTTTGAGCAGTCAAAACATCGAATCGATGACTCATCCTCCGTACAGTCCTAACTTGGCACTCAATGATTTCTTGTTCCCGAATATCAAAGGTAACCTGCGTGGCCAACGATTTACGAGCGCCGAAGAAGCAGGCGAAGCGTTCAAAAACCATGTTTTGGAGGTGTCTCAAAAGAAATGGAAAAACTGCTATGACAAATGGTTTGAACAAATGCAAAAGTGTATTGATCATCAAGGGGAATATTTCGAAAAACAATAAAGTCACTTTCATCTAAAAATGTTTGTTATTATTTACTATTCCCGAAATATAAATAGTAGTCCTCGAATTTTTTAACTGTTATGATAATTATATACAAAATAGAAGTTTAGCATCTCAACTTAAATTATTTTTATTTGCACACATTAAATTTTAAGTCGTAACGGTAAATTAAAATCAATTTTTCAAAGAAGTACTATCAACAGAGTTATTTTATTGATTGTATACAAAAAAAGGTGTTTTAATCGTGCTTTAAATCAATTGGTAAAATAAAAATATCACAATAAGAGGCAAAAAGTCTTTGGATTTTTTTTTTAAGTCCGAGGTAGCAAAAGTAATGTCCTTACACTGTGAAACAGTTGCAATATGGCATCTTGTGACTGTGGTTGGAAACGAGGTCGCTAAAATTGTATATTGGGCTTTAGGAGCACAATATCTGAAATTAAAAATTCTGTTTAGTAGAAATAATAAACTGCTAAAGATAAAAAAGTTAGAAAACCTGCCTAGATTTTAAAGTCTTTTAATATTTAACCGTCGACATAGTTAATTTTTCAGATATCTCTGTACGTTTTTTTATGAAACAAAACCAATATATATTTTATTAAAAAATACTGTACTATCAATCATATTCAAATGACTAAAATAAAACAGCCTATGAAGCACCAAAAAATGTTTGAGCTAGAACCACGAGACCTAAATATTATTATGTATTGTATAAGATACACATCTTTATACACAAGAAATTAAAATTTTACTAACAGGGCGAAAATTACAAGTAGTTTGGGAGTACTGCGAGGGAAGAAAACTCAAGGTATATTCTCCTTCAGACACACTTTCCTGGTTTAAACTTCAAACAACCGGATGATCATAAGGTACAACTGAATCCTAAGGACAGAGCCAAAAGAACTGACTGGAGAGTACAAACTGCCAAGTCCAGACAATATCTATTCCGCTGTTGTAGCGGGGTCTTGATTTATTAGCGCCTCACTTGGGCAGAATTTTCAGAACAAGCATTGCAACAGGGTACGTCCCGAAGGCATAAAAAAATGCTCACACCATCTTCATATCTAAACCAGGGAAAAAAGTTACCAGTGGTCAAGGCATTACAGAACTATCTGTCCGTTATCATTCTTGCTGAAAACTCTAGAAAAACTGGTAGACAAGGCACTTCAAGAAAACCCCCTGAACACCAACATGCATATGAAACAGGTAAATTTTGTGGTACTGCTTTTCATAATCTCGTAACGGGTAAAAACGTCCATACACCACAAAGAAATAGTATTGGGAGCTTTCATTGATATCCATGGCCGTTTGATAGTGCCTTCTTCTGCTCCATGTTTAGGACTGCCTGTAAACATGGAATAGACGACAGTGCATTTAGGAGGACATGCTTCAAGGTCGATAGAATAAGGCTTGTCTTCATGACGACAAGAAGTAGAGGTGACACAAGGATGTCCTTAGGGCGGAGTGCTCTCTCCTCTTCTATGGAACTTAGTATTTATGACGTTCCATAAACTCTTTTAAATAAGGGATTTTACGCGAAGGGGAATGCATTTCCATACATTTCACCACTTTAGCAGCGCTGGTGTCAAGGCGTAATCCTTGAAGTCAACGCTGAGAAAACCGCAATAGTGATATTTACAATTAGAAGAAATATAGGAAACTGCAACAATATTAAAATTTTTGGTGAGCAGATAAAAACTGTTAAAGTGAAGTACCTATGCCTAATTCTGGACACTAAATTAACATGGAACCAACAGATAACAATGAACAAAGAAGAATGTGACTCATGAGATAAAAGAGCATGTTTGGTAAAACCTGGGGGCTTAGGCCAAAGATAATTTTTTGGTTGTACGTCACAGTCATTAGGGCGATAGTCACCTACGGCGCCATTGTATGTTGGCCTAAAGTGCAACAAATAATGACAGTCATGAAACTAAACCGTCTACAGACTCTGGCATGCCTGTGCTTAAGAATCACACCTTCTATGGCTATGGAAACTAGCCTGGGCTTAAACCCGTTGGATATTTTCATCAAAACTAAGGCTATTATCAGCGCCTACAGTATAAAAAACAACAAGACGTGGAAACAAAATCCTAAAATCCTGAATATGGTTACACAAGGACAACGGATATTGTCGACGAACAGTCTTGGACATGTGATCAGATCACGTGGCAGCCGTCTACAACTTTGACAAACCATATAGTGTCAGCTGCGATCCTGACATATGGACAAAGGGAACACTTTCATAACTTTTCAGAGACCTGGTGGAGCGATGGTTCAAAGACAGGTAATGGAGTGAGTGCTGGTGGAAGCCAGAGGGATTTAAAGCTCTTCATTAGGCAAGCAAGTCACAGTATACAGGCGGAAATATATGCTACCCAAACATGTGTTCAAGAGAATGTAAGAAGGGGATATGACAACCAAAACATACGAATTCTCTTAGACAGTCAAGCTGTCCTGAAAGCCTTAAACTCTCATCGTTTTATATCAACAGTCATAGTGAATTTCCTAAACACACGGGAATGAGAGGCAATGAAAAAGCAGATGAACTAGCAAGAACCGGCTCATCTAAAAAGTTCAATGGCCCAGAGCCAGTTCTCAGACTATCAAAACAGGCGAACAATAGACATATGATACTAAAACAATATCTGGATGGATCTGGACATGCGAAGGCAATGCGTCCCTTTCAAGAAACTAACAGCTGGGGCCTTAGTAAGGGGCGCACTCATTAAAGACAAGTAGGACATTTGACAGGCCACTGTCATCTAAAAAAACACTTGCAGAAAATGGGCATATGCAACGGTCTCATAACATGCAGGCTTTGCGGAGAGGAAGAGTAAACAACCCGACACATAATATACGACTGCAATGCACTGACGTATAGAAGACATATACTGTTCGGAAATATACAGAATGAAACTCCTCTTCCGCATTGGATATCTTAATAGAAACCCATTAAACCTAATAAAGGAAAGCGGACTTCTATAATAAGAAAGTGGAACACAACCAATCAACCAACAAAGGAATGAGACATAAATTTAACATAATAATAATATAACGCCCTAAAAATTATATTTTGCTTTTTTATTATTCGTTAATAATGTACTATTTCGGAAACTATTTATCGCACATCGTTGGGGAAGAAATATTTTTGGTAAAAGTGGCCAAGAGAAATAGCTGGAAATTATTTTCAAGTTTCTAAAACTGCCACCACCTGGCACAACCGCAACGGTAATTTAAAAAACCTATTTTTTCTCCAAAATTAGCTAACCAGTTCTGCATCAGTTCGGTTCAGAACTTATTTTCAATAAGAAGGGTTGGGAAAGATGATAAATAATGCAACTTTTAAAAACTCTATCTCCCACATCTCTGATTGAAAGTGGTTCAAGTGGGTACTCGTTTAACTGTCGTTCTTTTCGGTGTCGACTAGTTTTTAGTTCACCAACTAGAGGGCGTTGTTTAAGGAAAACTCGGCTTTCGAGATTTTTGTCAGAAAAGTAAATACGACAACGATTTTTTATTGTAGGTTTAGAAGAGAAAAAATACCTACACTCTGCCGAAAGTCTCGTTTTGATATCTAAATTCGTTTTAACAAATGCCTTAAATAACTGGTTCCCCTAAAATTAAAGGAACAATCATCACTCATAATAGCTGATAACGGATCATATTATTCTAGGTAACTCTCTTTAGATATTAAATTTGAAACAGAAAACAGAAATAAGTATTCGTGGTTAGTAGAATGGTTAGCATGAGTCTGCATTACAAATATATCGAACTGATCTCTTTTGCAAGAAACACACTGAATTTAATTGATACTGATAAGAATTTCCCCAAAAACAAATGTCATATCTTATCATCGATTTAATTAAAGCAAAATAAATAGCCTTTAAAATGGAAAATTTTCTAATTCATGAGAAAGTACTCTAGTAGAAAAGTTTAAACTAGCTTGCCAAATTATGCTACTTTCTTCCTTCAGCAAAATCTTATAAATAAACCGACAACCGAAAAGCTTTAAAATAACTAAAAATGTCCCTAGTATACGTGTAATAAATTTAAAAAATTAATAGATTAACACCACAAATTAAAAGACTAAAAATTCAACGACAATTTAAAAGAATAAAAAAAATAAGGAATCGTTCGTACAGCTAGAACTATGCATAACTAATGATTATTTAAACAGGTAAATAGGAATTCTTAGGAATTTATATATATTTTTTAACTTCTATTTCATGTAAAATGGCGGTATTTTGCCTTGTTCTTTGGTAACAATTTTAAAATAAAGAATATTATTAGTATTTCCATTATTATTATCTTATTATGCCCTGCCTAAAAAAATAATACCAGATCGTAACGTTGAACTGCCTGCTTATTTTCTTTTACCATCCAGTTTGCCTGTGTAATTTTTCCCCAGCCTTTTCTAGGCCATCAACACCCGTGCAATACCTGTAATCATTATTGTAACATCGTATACTTTTGGATTTTAAAAAATACCTGATAATATTAGTATGGTCAATAGTCAGATTAAGCCCATATTGCCTACAAATCGAACATCCCATATCCTAATGGCAACGCCAGAACAAGCAAGCAAAATAATAAAATATTTTTACTAGCACGGTTTATTTGTATAAAATGCAAAATTATCGGGGTAAAAATAGTCCATTAATATTTTAGACAAGCTGACTTTTATTAAAACTTACTTTTCTATAACTCGCTGGTAACTGCAGAATTTTTGGTAATTTTAATCTTTAGTAATCCAGGATTTAATTGTTGATACCTAAAAAAATATACAAATAACTGTATGCGGTATATCTCAAAAAGAAGTATATCTAATTTTAGTCAAATATTTGTAAAAACTTTTAAAAATATGTACAATATCTTTTAAATTTAATACATAGGGTATTTTAAAAGTACGGGGCTATTCATTTTAAAGTTAAAAGGGCTTTATTTTTGAACTTCCCTGTACTTTTTTAAAAAACGAATATAGCCATTTCGTGTATTTTTTCCGTAGAATTCAATAATCTAATCAGAAAAACATTTGAAACAAAAACAAAAGAGTTACAGCACAAGTGACGTATTTTTTAAATGGAATACCCCGTATATTTTTTTATCAACAGATAGAGATTTTCACGAGGAATTCGGTGATATAGGGGTTGCTGGGTTTGTTTCCTGCGGTTCTGCTGCGATTGTCTAAAAACTACATGATACTATAAGGATAGTTTCACCTGAAAAAACCTGGCTGCCACAGGTCACAGGTGCTTATTTGTCAAAGTCAAGAATTTTAAAAATACGTTTATTACTTTTTGGATTAGTTTTATAATGAGGTTTTCATTACGGCTTCAAATTATTATAACTCTCTATTACTTAGGAAAATTAAGCAAACATGAAATAGTTGGACACTCAAGTGCTAGAATTATAGCAGTGGAAGAAGTTTGGTTCAGGTTGAAACAGGTCTTTTTTTAAGTACCCGCGTTATTTTAAACCAGGAAAGCTTATTTATCTTCTTTTACTATATAAAGAATTTTGCAGAAAAAGTTATTATATCCAGATCATATTTAATGGGTGCAAGCTTTAACGGATTAAGTTTTTTCTGCTCGTGTAGTTTTGTGGGTACTCGTTTGCCACTTTGAAACACAAATTTAATGTAATAATACCTAATTTGCAAAAAACAAATTAAAGAGCTTACTTTATATAATAATAACTAAGTATATTACAGTAAAACTTGTGTTTACGGACCTTTTATATCGGCCACTTTCAAGCTAACAAAAATATACTTTATAGGAAATTCCCTATATAAATACCCTTAGATAATGGACACCCTTATAAAACAGCCACGGCCAGACAAATCTCAATTTTTATAACCTATTTCAGGTAAATCAACCTTTTTATATTGGCCGGAATTTCTTTGGGCTAATTTGTATTTTATTATTTTATGATTGTATTCTGCAAATTTTAAAGGTGAAAATACCCAACAATAATATTTATGGCCAGGTTTAAATAGCATTAGTGGCTATAGGGGGATTATCTTCACATTATATTTTTAGTTGTGTCTTAAATCGATAAGAATAAAGGTATCGTGTTCGGAATCGAAAAGTGTTTAATCATGTCCCTAAAACGAAAAGGTTTATCACTAAAGGAAAAAAATTGATGTTATCGCGGAAAGTAAAAAGTACGCTTTAGGTTCGCGAAAACTGGCTGAAAAGTTTGCGGTGGGAAAATTTCAAATAAATAATATTATCAGGCATAAAGCTGAACTAAAACAAATGTTTGAAGACGGTGTTAATTTAGAACAAAAGAGGAAATTCCCGAAGTCGGGAGGATTGGCAGTAGATCAAGTCGTCTACAATTGGTTCTGCAAAGCAAGAGGTAAAAATGTTCCAATATCTGGACCGATATTTAAACAAAAAGTACTTGAAGCAGCAAGCAATTTATAAATGGAAAATTTTGTAGCTTCGAATGTTTGAATGGCAATACAGGCCACCCTTCTATAAAGGCCGGTTATTCTTAATTTTATTGTGGCCGTTATAGACAGGTTTTACTGTAATATATTTTTAATATTATCCTTTTAAAATAATTTAGAAAGTACTTACCTAATACTTCTCTGTTTTAACCGACATATCACTGCCGGTCTGATTTTTGCCACACCTCCATGGCTGTTCTTCCCTCTGCCCGTTATTATCTGAAGACATTCCATATTTTTCGATGAGCTTAAACGTAATAAATTTATATTTCTATCTAGGAAGACATCTAGTGACGGGATAGCTTCTTTAACATAAAGAAAATGTAAGTCCAACGTGTTAAAATCTTGTAGGCGTTTAGAATGTTCATCCAAAAATGCCGTAGCAGCAAAACTGTTTGCTTTTTCATATAGCATTGTTTGCTGAGCAGCCAAACCTGAATAGAACTGTGCTACTTCTGTCATACCACCTTGATAATACCGCTGCGCTTTTTCGTAAAGGTCCAACCGTTTTTTGAGAAATTGGTTGGCTTCTTCTCTATAATCTTTAGCTGAACGAGGTACATTTTCTTTCTAAAATTAAAATTATTTTGACAAACATAGCTCTTTCTAAATTTTTAACAAAAGGTATATTAGTATATAAAGGATTGGCAAGGCAAGGGCTTAGGAGCCAATTTTAATGAAATAGAGTAGGATACATATGATATTACGCCAGACTAAAAAGAGAACGACAACAATTTCCCCTGCCCCACTTCCAATACAACGACGGTGCCTACGATTCGTTAGGATATTGTCGACAGTGTTGTCATTTCGTAAAATATTTATTAGCAATTTTGGATTTTTTTTTAAATCATACATTTTATATAACTTTTCATTTAAAAAAAGTTATGCGCTTAGCAAAAAAAAGAAATTTGTAAAAAAATATTAGTATTTTAGAATGGTTAAAGATACTTTTTATTTTAATAATGGTCATTTGTTATTTTATCGAGCAAGACAACATAAATAATTTAATTTTTAATGATGGCAACATTGACCGTCGCGTTCACTTGCATTGCCGTCCGGGGACCGGTTGATACTGGTATGTACAGTGTTGCCAGATGAGATAAAGCAGAAATCGTGAAATACAATGATGAAAAATCGTAAGAAATCGTAAGGAAAGTGGGAGATTACAAATTACTTAATAATATTGTTAAAAAGAAAAACAGAATGACAATGTTTAATACATTTATTGAACTTAATATAACTTTACATTACACCAATTCAAATATTAAATCACTAAATAAACGAGTAGGTAACATAAATTTCAAAATGTTGGCCTAGCATAATCTAGACAATAGGCACTACTAGATTATGCTCAGTCCTCAGAATCGTTTGAGTCAGTATTATCCTTTTTATCGCTATACAATATGTCACTATTACCTAACTTTCGTATTATGTTGTTATTGATAAATACAAATAAATTGATTTCGTATTATGTTGTTATTGATATAACAATTTTTGTCGCCAAAAACCTTTTCTAAATAAAATACTTTCATTGTTTTTGACTTATGTAAAATTTACGATACAAGACAGGACTGCGTGAAAATGCAAACAAATAAATTGTAAGCCACCTTTTCCTGCAATCAATGGGGAATTCCATGTCGTATGAATATATTAACTCGGAGTTAGTAAGCCCTGGCTTTTTTCGTGTTTAATAAATTACTGTTCTGAAACCGTCTGCCGCCTGCGCAGTTCAATATTGTCTGTTCCGGTTCAAAAGAACTGTTCTCGGACTTTTTAATTCTGAGTTCGCGTTTTTCTAGGACTACATTGGAACAGCTGATAATGAAGCGTTAGATTTTTTATTTGACCAAAGAACAAATAGAAAATATCATTTACGCGTGTGCAAAGAAAATTATAATATTTGTCGGTCATAAGGTAAGTGAGAGTTCAACGAGCATACTAATTTAGAAGTAGTTTAAATATTAGATATTAAAATACTTTCTTAATTTCAGAAAAACCGATATTCGAGCAAGATTATACCAATACGACTCAATTGAAAGATAAAAATATATCCGGAAATGATGAAAATATTGATTTGATAACCGATGATGAATATCGTTCAAATTCAGGTAGTTAATAAAGGTTTTTGTTTAAAGTAGGAAATAAACTAGAGTCCCGATAGTCCGAAACTCGCTAATCCGAAAATCTGCCTAATCCGAACAGAGCCAGGACAAAAAAAATAAATTTAAGAGCTAGAAAAAGTATAGCAAAACAAGTAACGTGATACGTTTATTAACAAATCTTATAAATAATATATTTATTTGTAAGACACTTAAAAATTATTGACTAGCACATTTTAAAGTCAGTGATCTTCTTCTGACGCAATGCACTAAAGCGGCTCTACACTACCTATGTTAAATATTAAAGGTTTATTTAGCGTCTGACCTTTAATTTTTTACACATTACACGTTAAATTTGCCTCAAAAAGACAATAAAACGGCATTATGTGACAAAATTCCGCCTAATCCGAAGTTTCGCTATTCCGAAGAGGGTTCGGTCCCCATTAGTTCGGATTAGCGGGACTCTAGTGTATCGCATTTTGTGAAAACTTGGAATGATAATGTTCTTATTTATTTTTTAGATGTGACTTTACCGTCCACCTTTAAAAGCCCTAGTGACCCGCTTTTGAGTGATGAGCAAGCTTTAAGTTTTGAGACAACTACAACTACTACCAAAGCACACTGTCAATGTTTTGAAGTTCAAGGACGAAATTATGAACCCAAAAATGAGAAAGGAACTATTAATTTTTTGACTGAAGACCTTGTTGCTGCCTTAGATACTTGCAACATTTCTTATAGAAATTCTGTTCGATTAGTATCAGCTATATCAACATCCCTGGGAGTTGACACTAGTGCTTTAATTTTGAACAAAACATCATTTAATGAATACCGATCGAAATTTCGAAGAGAAGCTGATGAACGAATAAAAAGAGAATAAAATTGGTCCGGCGGTAGTATATTGGGATGGAAAGTTGATACCTGATTGTTTTTCTTGTAAGAAGGTCGACCGAGTCCCAATCATAGTTAGAAGTATCTATATATATAATTTGCTAATGTGGATATATTTATATGTAGGTAGGTATATATATTTATTTGTCTGTCCACGTGATTCTGAAGTTATGGCTTGAGCTAAAATCATGAAATTTGGCACAGTGGTAGTTTTTAGCAGTGGCTAGAACCTTACGAAGCCCGTTTTTTGAATTTCGCCTCCGGGACAAAAATAGGAGCAAAAAAGTGTTTTTTTACCGTTAGCCGTACGGAAGGCGTCTTACGGAGACAGAGGCTACTTAATATTGTCTCTCCCCTGGCGGAGACAGGCTTTTCATCTAGTTTAATATAATAAGAATAATTTATAAGCAATAAAATACTGCATTTTGGATCCAACTTTTGTATTTATTTATTTTATTACCTATTTGTGTGCGATTAGTTTGATATAAATAAAAATTATGATGGAAATTAAAAAAAAAAACAACATGAATTTAACTATGAATTCAACTTTATCGTTGAATAACTTTTCAACGGTAAATTTTATCAAAAAAAGCATTTTAAGTTACATTCCCGTGAGATTTGCTACGTTGCTTAATTACACGCTTTTCTTAGATTTTAGACTAGTATGTTCTCAGCTGTATCAGC
>JAHBCN010006120.1:0-50736 GCA_019359885.1 Listronotus oregonensis | reverse complement strand
TATATTGTTTTTTTTTCTGTAAACATATGTCGAATGTAGTCGACTATGGTAAAACCTATAGACCAGTAATGTAAAGAAAAGTGACTAGCCTTAGAGTGAGTTGTGATAAAAGGCAAAGTGAAATAAGAAAGGTGATGTGGATAGTGTCCTTTGGAATGTCAGCAGATGGAAAGGTAGTTTAGCCTTGTTCCAGAGACGGTGAGATATAGAGTAGTGCCGGGTGTCCTAAAACTTTCTGATTTAATTGAACTTTCGGATTTAGTAATAAGAAGCTTCCTGTTCATAAAATTAAGCTAAATTTAAACAAAACACTTTTTTTTCTAATTTAAGTAAATTGAAAGAATCTGAAAGGTTTTTTATAATAAAATAATTAAACGTATATTAAATTAATACAGCGTCTCAATTAGTAATAGTCAAGATACAGAGCATCCAACCAACCCTATTGGGTTTCAGTCTTCATTAAGGCATCATCAGGGAATGGCGTCAACTACATATATTAGGGAGGCGTAGCAAATTACGTTTTTCCAATAATGCGCTTAGCAAAAAAAAGAAATTTGTAAAAAAATATTAGTATTTTAGAATGGTTAAAGATACTTTTTATTTTAATAATGGTCATTTGTTATTTTATCGAGCAAGACAACATAAATAATTTAATTTTTAATGATGGCAACATTGACCGTCGCGTTCACTTTGTAATGGATTCATGACAAAAGGCTAAGGATATAATTTTGAAAGGTTAGTCCCTAGTACTTGTTAGGTCATCAGTCTATTGCACGTATCAAAGCCATTGACCGTGAAGGCTAACAGGTATTTTATGTTATGTTATTATTTAAATATTAGTTTATATAACAATACTGATATATTATTGTAAACTGTGTATAGTAAATGATGTTTGTTTAATGTTTAAATATATATATAATAACTTGATTTATACACATTAAGATTAGATACGATTAGATATTATTAGATATAATTAGATACATTTAGATGCATTTAGATGTAGTAAGATAAGTTTATACTATTTTTCTATTTTTATATTAAAGTATGTTTTATACAAAGTCTCTTGTTTGACTTCTTGACGTGTACCAGATACTACGAACCAAGTACAAAGCAGAAGTACACCACAACTTGCATTGCCGTCCGGGGACCGGTTGATACTGGTATGTACAGTGTTGCCAGATGAGATAAAGCAGAAATCGTGAAATACAATGATGAAAAATCGTAAGGAAAGTGGGAGATTACAAATTACTTAATAATATTGTTAAAAAGAAAAACAGAATGACAATGTTTAATACATTTATTGAACTTATATAACTTTACATTACACCAATTCAAATATTAAATCACTAAATAAACGAGTAGGTAACATAAATTTCAAAATGTTGGCCTAGCATAATCTAGACAATAGGCACTACTAGATTATGCTCAGTCCTCAGAATCGTTTGAGTCAGTATTACCTAACTTTCGTATTATGTTGTTATTGATAAATACAAATAAATTGATTTCGTATTATGTTGTTATTGATATAACAATTTTTGTCGCCAAAAACCTTTTCTAAATAAAATACTTTCATTGCTTTTGACTTATGTAAAATTTACGATACAAGACAGGACTGCGTGAAAATGCAAACAAATAAATTGTAAGCCACCTTTTCCCGCAATCAATGGGGAATTCCATGTCGTATGAATATATTAACTCGGAGTTAGAAAGCCCTGGCTTTTTTCGTGTTTAATAAATTACTGTTCTGGAACCGTCTGCCGCCTGCGCAATTCAATATTGTCTGTTCGGGTTCAAAAGAACTGTTCTCGGACTTTTTAATTCTGAGTTCGCGTTTTTCTAGGACTACATTGGAACAGCTGATAATGAAGCGTTAGAGTTTTTATTTGACCAAAGAACAAATAGAAAATATCATTTACGCGTGTGCAAAGAAAATTATAATATTTGTCGGTCATAAGGTAAGTGAGAGTTCAACGAGCATACTAATATAGACCTAGTTTAAATATTAGATATTAAAATACTTTCTTAATTTCAGAAAAACCGATATTCGAGCAAGATTATACCAATACGACTCAATTGAAAGATAAAAATATATCCGGAAATGATGAAAATATTGATTTGATAACCGATGATGAATATCGTTCAAATTCAGGTAGTTAATAAAGGTTTTGGTTTAAAGTAGGAAAAAACTAGAGTCCCGATAGTCCGAAACTCGCTAATCCGAAAATCTGCCTAATCGAACAGAGCCAGGACAAAAAAATAAATTTAAGAGCTAGAAAAGTATAGCAAAACAAGTAACGTGATACGTTTATTAACAAATCTTATAAATAATATATTTATTTGTAAGACACTTAAAAAATTATTGACTAGCACATTTTAAAGTCAGTGATCTTCTTCTGACCCAATGCACTAAAGCGGCTCTTACACTACCTATGTTAAATATTAAAGGTTTATTTAGCGTCTGACCTTTAATATTTTACACATTACACGTTAAATTTGCCTCAAAAAGACAATAAAACGGCATTATGTGACAAAATTCCACCTAATCCGAAGTTTCGCTATTCCGAAGAGGGTTCTCCCCATTAGTTCGGATTAGCGGGACTCTAGTGTATGCATTTGTAAAACTTGGAATGATAATGTTCTTATTTATTTTTTAGATGTGACTTTACCTCCACCTTTAAAAGCCCTAGTGACCCGCTTTTGTGGTGAGCAAGCTTTAGTTTTGAGACAACTACACTATACCAAAGCAACTGTCAATGTTTGAAGTTCAAGGACGAAATTATGAACCCAAAAATGAGAGAGGAACTATTAATTTTTTGACTGAAGACCTTGTTGCTGCCTTAGATACTTGCAACATTTCTTATGAAATTCTGTTCGATTAGTATCAGCTATATCAACATCCCTGGGAGTTGACACTAGTGCTTTAATTTTGAACAAAACATCATTTAATGAATACCGATCGAAATTTCGAAGAGAAGTGATGAACGAATAAAAAGAGAATAAATTGGTCCGGCGGTAGTATATTGGGATGGAAAGTTGATACCTGATTGTTTTTCTTGTAAGAAGGTCGACCGAGTCCCAATCATAGTTAGAAGTATCTATATATATATATATATATATGTAGGTAGGTATATATATTTATTTGTCTGTCCACGTGATTCTAAGTTATGGCTTGAGCTAAAATCATGAAATTTGGCACAGTGGTAGTTTTTAGCAGGGGCTAGAACCTTACGGCCCGTTTTTTGAATTTCGCCTCCGGGACAAAAAATAGAGTGTTTTTACCGTTAGCCGTACGGAAGGCGTCTTAAGGAGACAGAGGCTACTTAATATTGTCTCTCTGGCGGAGACAGGCTTTTCATCTAGTTTAATATAATAAGAATAATTTATAAGCAATAAAATACTGCATTTTGGATCCAACTTTTGTATTTATTTATTTTATTACCTATTTGTGTGCGATTAGTTTGATATAAATAAAAATTATGATGGAAATTAAAAAAAAACCACATGAATTTAACTTAGGGTTGCCAACCGTCCTGTATTAGGAAGGACGTCCTGGATTTTAAGAGATTTTAATAGATTTGTCCTTTGTCCTTCTAATACCCTAAGAAGGACGCACTTTGTCCTGGATTTTGGCAATTCCTGAAGTAACATAACGAACAACTAATATTTATGATTTTTGAAGACATCCGGCAACATTGCTTTACTTCGCGCTGGCGAAATCCAAGAACGCGAATCCCTGATTTCGAGATTTCGCCCGACCTCTTATTAAATTCCCGCCTTATTTTATATTTTGTTTCATTTGATCGTGCCGCACACTGCATCGGGGGAACGAGTAGTGAGTAGTAGAAATTGCTAAAAATATTGCCCCAGATCAAGTCTGTTATCTGTTAGGTATATGGTATCAAAGATAAAGTTATTAGTGGCTGTGTTAATGGTTTAAGATTAAGAAGGCATTAATATATAATTATTCGTTAGAAATTCATTATAATTTATCATGGGTAAGTTTTAAAGTTTTGTTATTTGAGATAGTTAAAATTATTTCAAGTTTCGAATTTTGCAGACATAAATATGGAGTCAGGTAACTCAAGCGAGGGCGATGAATCTTTAGATTCCCAAAGGGCTAGCAGCAGTAGCCCTAAACCTGCACCATCTAAAAAATTAAAACGAAAAAGTAAGTACCGGATGGAATGGGAAACAGAATTTCAGTGGCTAAAGGAAGAAAAATACAAGGGCAATCAAAAGCTTTCTGCAAGGTTTGTAAGAAGTCATTTTTTTTTGGGTATGGAGGACTAGGTGACATAAAAGGCACGCGTCTTCTTCAGAGCACAAAAAACACACTGTGAACATACAGCAAAAAAAACGATGGTAGCTTTTCTATCAAGTTCGCGACAAGATTGTATAATAAGCAGCGAAGAAGAAAAAGTAATAGCTGCCGAAATAACAACTGTTTCATACAGTAAATCATTCTCTCTCATATAATTCATTAAACTGTTTAAGTAATCTCAATAATTTATTGTATAATGATTCTAAAATTGCTAAAAAAATTCGTTTAGGACGAACCAAGGCTAGCTCTATAGCCTTTAATGTATTAGGTCCCCTCTCAATAGAGGCCGATTTAAAAATACTCCAAGAAAATATATATTTTAGTATTTCCACGGATGCATCTAACCATGGAAACCAGAAATTATTTCCTATTCTTGTACGATTTTATACTCCGGTTTTAGGTATAAAGTTGTGTCTTCTTGACTTTTTTGATGACGCAGACGAGACTGCAAATGCTGTGTTTTTAAATTTAAAGCGTAAGATTGAGGCAATTGGTCTTAATTTAAAATACATTTCCAGCTTTTCGGCCGATAATGCAAGTGTAAACTTTGGGCGTCATCATTCAATATACCGCTTGTTGCATCACGAAAATTCTAACATATTGGCTACAGGCTGTCCTGCACATATGATTAATAACTCGGTAAAATTCGGTTTAGAAAAATGCAAATTTGACGTAGAAACTTTAGTTTTAAAAGTTTATAGTCACTTCTCCTCTCATGCAAAACGTGTAAAAGAGCTCAAAGAATTTTTTGATTTTGTTGATTTGGAATATAAATCTGTTCTTAGACACGTGCCTACTAGGTGGCTTTCACTATACCCTGCGGTTGAAAGGTTGGTCAAGGTTTTTCCGGCTCTTAAAAGCTATTTTCTTTCGCTTAATGAAGAACTACCAGTAGCTCTTAAAAATTTTTTTCAAGACGAATCTGAGAGCAACACAACTAAAATAACTGAATGCTATCTTAGTTTCTTTCACAATATTTTAAAATTATTTTACGAAGCAGTACAAAAACTTGAGGCAAAAAATATTGTTTGTTTTGAGGTTTTAAAATATTAAAAGATCTAAGAAGTAAACTAGAACAAAGACTTGAAGATGGATTTTAGAATTTTTGTGTTCTAATAATTTAAAAACACTTCCGAGCTCTATTCAAATGGATATAAAATTAACATGTAAAAATTTTATACTGATGTTCTCTATTATATTAATGCCAAGTTTGACTTTTCAACAAACAATCATTTAGCAAAACTTAATATTTTATCTTTAGAAAAACCATTTACTTTTGACGAGCTATCAAGATTGTAACGAGTCTAGGTTTAGACTCTAATTTAGACATGGACGTTTTATATGAGGAATATTATGAAATCTCAAAAGCTGTTTCTGAAGTGCAACGTGTAGCGACAAATCTACTATTGAAAAATGAGTTTGATATTTAATTCAAATCCTACAAGATTACGAAACATATTAAAAATCATGCAGTTTGTTTTCTCGATTTTCGCATCTAATGCTGATGCAGAACGAGTTTTTTCTTTATGTGATGCAGCTTGGACCAATGAACGAAATCGCCTAACTGTAGACCATATTAAATCTGAGCTTCAAATCAAAGTCAACTATACTCAAAATTGTCAAGAATTTTATAATTATGCGTTAAAAAATAGACCACTCCTTCAAGCTGCCAAGTCCGAAAAAAAATATACTTTTAAGCCATGAGAAAGAACAATTTTATACCTATGCCAAATACTAAACCAAAGTTTTCTCTATTTTTGTTCCTAAATGACATTATATTATATTTATACTTATAGTAGTACATATTTTAATATTTAGTTTGTTGTTACTTATTATTAATAGGTATAGTGATATACCTAATTTGTTTAGTTGCTAGTAAATATTTAGTAGAAATATTAAAAATTAGGTTTTCATTACTTATTTCTGAAAAATTTTATTATTTTACTTATTAAAAATATAACATAAGTTTGTTTTATTCAAAATCGAATAATTTTTTTTAGTTTTATAATGTGTCCTTTTTTTTACTCTGTGTCCTGGATTTTTTCCATATTTTTCCCGATCCGTTCTGAATTTCAGAAATTTATAGTTGGCAACCCTAATTTAACTATGAATTCAACTTTATCGTTGAATAACTTTTCAACGGTAAATTCTATCAAAAAAAGCATTTTAATCATTTTTGTAGAGCGTTAAATTTTCTACAAGAAATAGCTGTTGAAGTATTTTTAGCTACATTTGTTTCGGTTAAAAAAAAATGAACTGCAAAAAGTGCAAAAATCCAATGTTATTTAAATGAGAAATGTATTATGATTTAGGCACGGGTTAATGTAAATATTAGGGGCTGATCTGGGTCTGATATTTTTTGGATCATAACCTAAAAATTTGAGGGGCGTTTGCAGAACAAAACCCAATTTGGGAAATAACGGACACCGTAATGCATAAACTACAGGCATATCAACTGATACGGACAACGGAACTGGACAACAAAGAGTCCACCTTAGGCGTATTCATAGATATAGAAGGCGCGTTTGAAAAAACGACCTTCCCAAAAATACTACATTCGCTTTCTGCCAGGAACACCCATGAAACAGTTAGCGGATGGATTTTTAATATGCTCTATAAAAAAGAGATACAAATTAGTGTAGATGATGTCAAGATCCGAGGCAAGGTCACGAGGGGATACCCAATTAAAAAACACTCTCATCAGCAGTTTACAACACGATGGGATGAAACAGTAAACTGTAACTTTTCCAGAGAGTTATTGAACTATCCTGACAGAGATACAGCTAAACATTACTTAGCAAAGCCTAGGGCGAGCCCTCGTCTAATCACGGGCGTTCTTACTGGACATTGTCAACTACGGAAACATCTCTTTAGAATGAGTATAAATGACACACCTTTGTGACTGCCCTGCACTCTCGTCCAAAAGAAGATCCATGCTGGGCGAGTATTGACTTTCTTTGGCCGACATTAAGGAGATTCTTCTCGGCGACCTTCTCACCTACTTTAAATCAGTAGGATGGGCAGCGTGCAGGATGCGGAGTCCCCTTTAGGAGGTAGCACAACGGGCCTACTGAGGCCTAGGTGCAGTGATGTTTATCACCCTCCGCACTTTCAGATACAGATACAGAACACAAGATAATCTTTTCCGGAACTTAAAACGATGGTTTTGTCGTAGTTTACTCGTGTGAGGTAATAAAAATGTCTTAGTTAAAAAGTTAGTTAATTCATAAATAGCCTCCAAATTTATAGGATTTCTTTGCCCATTTCAGTACAATGTTCTAATAGCTCCTTATATATTACGTTTGTCCAGCAGCACGAATATCCCGAGTTCGATTCTACCACGGCTCCAAAAACTTTTTTTATTAAAAACAGAAGCGCCCAAATCTGTTTTTAATAAAAAAAGTTCATGGAGTCATTGTAGAATCGAACTCAGGACCTTTGTGTTGCTGGTCAAATTATCTACAAATAGCTTTACTAATTACGAATATAATTACAACACTTCTAAGACTACATCTTTAAAAAATTTTTCAATCAATAAAAATATACATTTTTGGAAAATAATTCGCGCATAATAGGAAAATCAATGTTAATTTTTAGGCAGCCCAGTCCAAAACTACCAGTGTACGTTTCAATAGAACGTCGCATGGAATTTTAATTAATTTGGCTGTTTTGGCCCGGAAACGTCACCGCTTTCATTTTTGTTTGGCTAATTGGGGTTTGCCGGTGGCTCACAGAGCTCTCGTTTCATTTGCTTGCGGGGATCCCCAAATGATTTTTTTTGGGGGATATTTACAACAAAATAAAACGGCACAGTTTTTAAAGAGCTAAAACCTTGTTGAAATAAGGGAAAAAAATAATTCAACTTTCTGGTCCCAAAATTTAAACCTGAACGGCTCAGAAATAAAGAAAACATCTCTACAATAGGTTTGGGTATTGTTTGGGAAAAGTAATGTTATTCGAACCCTTAATAAGTTTTGGTTCTTTAGAGTTATTTTTATTTTCTGTTTTAAAATTAAAGTTGTAGTTTATTATTGAATTTTCTTTTTCTTATTTTTAGAATTTACTTTTGACCATTGATAAAGACAAAGCAAAAATCTTTTTTATTTTCAACAAATTATCAGTTTAAAATTCTCATTTTTGTTGATTCAACGTAGCCCACCACGATCTCGTTTTAATACTGTCGAAAATGTCAAAACTATTTGATTTTGTATCTAATCGAACCAAAGGCGGAGTAGGTTCAGTCAATCTAGTTAATTAATTTAGTTCATCGCGACGTTATATTGAAAGTACAACTGGTAGATTGGTTTTCAGCAGGCTAAAATTAACATTGAATTCCCTATTATCGGATTAATTTCAATACTGTATACATATATCAGAGCATATTCTGAGTGCCTTTACAGGCTTTGAGAATGGGCGACAACCGGGTGAGGGTTGTGGCTGGTGGAAACCCTGGGTAGTGGGAAAGTGTGGGTTGGGAATGGATAGCATTTTCCGATCAGTGATCTTTCAAATGCTATTAGACACAAGATCTACTAAAAGTTTAGAAGTTGTTATGTTAATTGAGTTGTCTTAGCATATTGTAATTAATATATATTGCTAGGAAAAGTTCCCAAAAACCCAGCTTGTTTTTCATCAGGTACTACGTAGCTTTGATCAGGTACAATGTAGCAGTTAAACCAAGCTCGGTCTGTATTATAGTCGGTACTTCACATTTATACACATTTGATCAGTATTTGATTCATCATTCGCACTCTCATTCATTCTATTCACTCTTGTTCATTCATTCACATTTATTTCTGTTAGGTCTCGTCAATAGACCTGCTAGTAAGTTTGTGTTTGCAGTTCTACACCGCTGGTTGGCAGGGCATAATAATTTCTGGTCTGTTTATATATTTTGGTGTAATCCTGCATTTTGTGTTAGGTTTAAGGGTTAGGATATAGGGATAAATAGGAGGTCAGTCGTCCTGGTAGTATAGGGGTAGTTTGTGATAAAGTGGCTTATGTACAATATCGTCATAGTATCTGAGCCGTATCAAGTCTTGCGTTAAAAGAGACTTTTGCGGCTGTGTATGTTGCTGGTCAATCATGATACCTACTTAGCCAGGCATCATACTCAAATATGCAAAGAAATCCTATAAATTTGCAGGGTATTTATGAACCAACTAACCTTTCAACTAAGACATTTTTATTCCCCTAACAGGGAAACAACGACATGCAACCATCGTTTTAAGTCCCGAAAAGATTATCTTAGTGTATTTGAATTTTTTAATTTTGCCCCATGTACATCATCTTCGGTTAATTCGATTTTAGTTTAGTAGGTTTTACGTTGTTTCAATGGAGAATTCAAATTATTTGTATCCCCCACCGGTGCTGCAGCTAGCGGATCTATTTTTAAATCTTCAGAGGAAAAAGGCTAATTTGAGGCATGTGTAAATTGACTAGTATTGAGGTTAGTTTTGTCGGAGTCGTGAGTATTTTAATTTATTGAATTTTTGTTTTATTTCGCTTGTGGCAATGAAATGTAAAAGGAAATATAAGAGATTTTCTGAAGTAATAGGTTATGTTGTGGTTTATGTTCATGGCGTGCAATTTTATTTTAAATATATATATTGAATTCTTTAAAATGCGTTCCGAGATTTTTAAATGTCCGATAATCCTGGAACTGTCAGATAACGATTCTAAGTATTGAGCAATCGCGTATACAGTTCTGGGCCGTTCTCGGATAGTTCAAGAATCGTTCGTAAAACGGAACCCGAAAAAAGCTCCTATAACCCGTATGACTATGTTTTTAAATTTACCGCGACAAAAAAAAAGAAATAAAGAATTGCAAAATAGCCTTAACATTTCTATTAATGCTTTGCGACTTTGAGAACAAAAAACATTAAGTTTAATGTGTCAAAACTGGATTTGTCAAGTACAAATAATTTACTGCAGAAGAATAAAATTTAAAGCATTTGTTATAATAGCTGAAGTTATGTAGGTAAGATTACAAAAAAAATATTTTTATATAAAATACATTTTATTTTAAATTAAAAATGAGTAACGCGATCGATGTCTTACGTTGATATTTCGTTTCTAAACTATCCCGTAATAATATTCAGCAATAATCAGCAAGCAAAGTGTCACTTTATTCGCCTTAATATCGTTTTTTTACGAAACCAACCAGAAATGTGTTGGTTAAACCGTTCTCCATGTTTGTCACTTATAGCCCCCAAATTTTCCAAAAAGAAATTAAGATTAGAGTCCAGAAAGTGAATTTAAAGAGACATGTTACATCCCCTTTCTTTACGCTTTCCGATCCTTATTCTATCAATACTATTATGTATAAAGGGTGTCCCAAAAGTAATGGGACACAGAGCAACAGCAGTTTCCTTAGGTTGAAATAATGCAATTAACGTAAACTTGCCTATTCCCAAAATTCATAATTACTATGATACAAAGTGTCAAACTTTTAATTTTGTTTTCGTTTTTTCGTAATAATTTCTTAATCAAATGACATAGCGGTACAAAATTGGGGATTTTGGGGTTTTTTGAGGCGAGAAATTCAAATTTGCCCATCCTTTTAATGTGGCTAGTAGAGGGCGCCAGCTACGGCCTACCCTCTTGTTTTAGATGGGGTAACTTTTTTTAAACTTAGTATTTTGACGTGTTTTTTTAAAAAAAAGTTACTATAATTCCCTCTGCATCAAAAATGTATACCTCATTTAGGTCTATAGGAGCAACTGTTTTCGAGATAAAAGGACTTTAAAGGACCCCCAATTTTTTCCATGGAAAATGGGTTTCGGCCAATTGTTTTCAAACTTTGCAAAGTAATAGTTTTCAACACGCTGCACAGTGCTTCGAATAGATGGGCTAATGGGACAAAAATCACTGATACTGTTGTACTGTTCAGAATTGAGTAAAATAAAAACGATTTAGTAGGTACTACCTTAGGCTATAAATAGTGCATACAATGTAAGTTCAAACCTTAAGCGGAAGAGACGAGAGTAAGACGGAAAGCACAGATGCTATAAAATATTAAATGTATCAAAATATCTAAACCATTTGGATTTCTCTTTGTCACATATCTTCGAAAATATACATGGTGTGCCAAAATTAGTAGTTCATTCTTAAATTTTTATCTATCGATAAAAAAATGCAAATGGGACAGCAAGCTTGTTAATAAAAAACAATCATTTTAAACCACTACAAGAACTGTTTATTTATAAATGTATTATTTATTTTAAATTATAAACATTATTTTACTTTAAAAAAAAAACTAAATATCAAAATGCAAATAAACATATAATGAATATTTATGTAGGCTAGGACTAGGATTTTAAAATTTCCCTGTAAACAAAAAAAACCGGACTTGCATGTCAAAATAAGATTTTTACTTGTTATGTCTCTGTCTTTTAAATTTTTAAAAAATATTTTTTTAACTGTATGCTGAGAAGTTTTTTAAATTTATTTCAGCTCCCTTTTCTGAACAGTATAATATTTTTTGCTTTTCTTTCTGAATGAAAATTCCTTATAACTGTCCTGGGCAAATGATATTTTTTCTGAAAAAATCAAAACCAGATAAAGCGCTAAATTTTCATGTAATGTAAAGGGAATTGCCCTCGAATTTCTTGAGCACCGCCTCGGGTTTCCCTTTGTTTTTGAAGACTGCTGAACCGAAAAGAAAGTTCTTCTGGGGGTGAAATTTGGGAAACCAATTTAGCAACTCGCCTCTTTTGTTTTTAAAGTTCTTCAATATGAGGTCTAAAAAAGGTTTGGTGCTTGCTTGAGGCAAAATGTTGGCTTTAGCAAGTGTTGTAATATTAAGTTTAAGAGATTTACTTAGATATATTCCATGATCAAGCCATTTAGATTCTTTTTTAAAGAAACTTTCTTTTTTTCTACTTTTTCTCCAGTTCCTATTAATTCTAACGCAAAAAAGGGATTAGTTTTGGAAACTTCCTGTCTCAGCTTTTTTGGGGGGTTTTTAATTTGGAGTAGATCTAAAATTTTTTGGAATAAACCATTTATTTTTTGTTTTGGGAAACAAGATCCATTTTTTAAAAATAAAATCTTGATTTGTAATTTTGCTAGTTTCATCTAAAAAATAGAATTTCATATCAAGCGCAACTTTGCGCAAAAAAGGACTTATATTTTAGGATGTAGAATTGTTTAAACTCCCAAAACCCCAAGAAAAAAATTGGCTAGAGGTTTTTAAAGCCCTTTTTACGAAAACTTGGTTAAAGAAAAAAGAAAATATATTTTATAACAAACTGCAAGAAAGGGATGAAAGATTAAGAAGTAATTTTCACACCTTGATCAATATTTAATATTCTACTAGTAAAAATATTAACCTTTTAGATTTAACTAATTCGGTAGCTTAAACAGATAACGCTAGGTCAAACCTGACTGAAATAAATTTAGTTTTATAAATTGGACTTTTAAACCTTTACTGATAAACAGCTGAATATAAAAAAAAAGTTTTGGACATTTTTATATACTGGATGTAGTGTTGTTTCAATTTATTTAATAGGTGTTTAAAGATTTGCCTTTTTGATTTTTGTCCATTGTTCGAATCACTGTGCGCTGATCAAAAGTCTCCACGGGCACAAAACCCAAAAACACCTTGAACCCCTCCAAAATAAACTTTAAAGATCACTGGGGATTTCGAGACCTTTGAGAGTTATTTTGGGGGGGTTAGACGGGGTTTTCAGGTTTTGTGCTCTTAGAGACTTTTGATCAGCGTATTGAAAACTATTATTTTGCAAGTTTAACAACAATTGGCCAAAACCATTTTCCATGGGAAAATTGCGGGGTCCTTTAGAGTGCGTTTATCTCGAAAACAGGTGCTCCTAGAGACCTAAATAAGGTATACATTTTTGACGTAACGGTATAACGTAAACAACAGGTCAATTTAGTAAGCTTAAAAAAGTTATGTCATCTAAAACAAGTGCTGGAAAAATTTAAATTTCTCGCCTCAAAGAATCTCCAAATCCCCAATTTTGTACCGCTATATCATTTGGTTAAAAAATTATTACGGATAAACGAAAACAAAATTAAAAGTTCAACACCCTGTATCTTAGTTATTATCAACTTTGTGATAAGGCAAGTCTACGTTAATTGCATTATTTCGACCTAAGGAATCCGCTGTTGCTCTGTGTCCCATTACTTCTGGAACACCCTGTATAACTAAGTACGGTTGGCTTTATATACATATGTCATCGTTTTAAACATTTCTAGAATAATCTTTATATTTCGCCCTATAAAATACTAGAACCTTCCCTTATCAAGAAGGCTACCACCATATAACTATTTATATTTGTCATAACTAGGGCCCGGATTTCGGAACGAGCTTGTTCCCTACAAATTTTTTATGTCTGGTAAATTCATTGGCGTGCGTATTAAGGAGATATTAAATATAAATACATTTTAAAAAAATTGAAATAAAAACATAACAGGAGTGTTTTACAATTTATTTGCATTACATGATATAACTAACGTCTTTTCAAAGTTGGTTTCGGTAAAATTGGTTCTTTTATATATTTTTTTTTAATTTAGATTTAACGTGCCTCGACTGCTATGGTCATTGGCACAATAACAATATTAATTTCAAGAAATCAGTATATATGAGATATTTAACAATTGATTATAGATTACTTTAAGGGATATTCTATGTTAGTTTCACTTTTAAAATAAATATGATGGTACATATTAATGTCCTTTAAAAAAGCTATAACATCTTTATACTTTGCTGGAGCACATAGGTTTTCTTTCAGGTCTCTACTGAGGTTGTGTTTGCGGCGAAACTCATCGTGTTGTGGGCATTCTGAGAAGATGTGCTGTACGGTGAGTGTTCTGTTGCAGAAGTCACAAACAGGAGGGTTACCAGATTCCATTAAATAACTATGTGTCTTGCGGGTGTGTCCGATTCTTAATCTTCGCATTATTATTCTGTCTTTTCTCTTCAGGAATGGCATATCAAATGGGGTGATTGTAGGCTGAATTGAATAAAGTTTAGTGTTTGAGTGATTGCAAAGGTTTTGCCATTTGCTTTTAACCGATTGTCTATTCGATTTTTAAGGTCGTTCTTAAGCTGGATTTCTTCAGTTGCTAAGTTCTGTGCCAAGGCACCTTTGGCAGCTTGGTCAGCCATTTCGTTACCCAGAATGTGTATGTGATGGTATCCAGACTATGGTTATTGAAATTCCTCGGTTAGCAAGATCTTGACAAGTATCATGTATGTTTTGGGCTAGCGGATGTTTGGTGTATATGTTACTAATACTGTGTATAGATGAAAGAGAGTCAGTGCATACTGCGATTTTCTTGTTTGAGCCGGTAATCGATTTGAGTGCTGAAAGTATTCCGAATAATTCTCCAGTATGAATACTGCAGTAATTGGGAAGTCGGTAGCTGGAAACAGTTGTGTTTATTGTGGTAACTGAGCAACTTACGCCATTATCATCTTTCGAAGCGTCTGTATATAAAATATGTTCCATTTCATCTGAATTGATTAGTTCCAAAAATAATTGTCTAAAGATGGAGTTTGGAGTTTCTTGTTTATTGTATTTACTTAAAGATTTGTTGATAAATGGCAAAGCTTTGGTCCATGGAGGTCTGGTTGAAATGGGATTGGAAAATGTAAGGTTGAGGTTAATGTCGCCTATTAGGCTGTGTAGCATTTTGGGAACAGAATATGGACTTCTTGTCATATGGTTTGCATGTTGATGGGTTGCACTGAAAATATTAAAGATGGGATTGTTGGGGTTAGCTGAAACTCTAGCAGCTACGATAGCAGAGGTATTCTCTTCGAAGGGACAAAGGCATCTCTTGGGCCTCGCGTTGGATGGATATAACGGGACTGATCTAAAGGCACCAACAGATACGAACTGTGTTTGCACTGTGTTGAGGATTTAAGTGGTTGCTAGCACTTGAATATGCTATGCTACTGTAATCTATTTAGAGCGAATTAAGTCTGATATTCTGAGAAGAACTGTTTCCTCTGCTCCCCACTGATGGTGTGATAAAGTTTTTAAAAGGTTTATTCGTTTTAGGCATTCTGACTTGGTTTCCTGAAGATGCTGCCTCCATGTAAGTCTGCTGTCAAATGTTAATCCCAAGAATTTATAAGTTGTTACTACGTCTAGAGTTCTATCATTTAATGTTATTCGTGGTATCTGATTGTTTCTTCTACGGCTGAATTTAATAACTTTGGATTTGGATGTCGAAAACTTAAAGCCTGTTGCTCTTGACCAGTGAGATAGATTATTTACTGCGTTTTGGAGTATGTTGCAGGTAGTTGCTGTATTCTTTCCACTGCAATAAAGGATAAGATCGTCTGCATAAAGTGCGTGTTTGATTGGCGGATGAATGGAGGTGCATAAATCATTTAAGGCAAGATTAATAGTGTTAAGGACTGCTCCTTGGGGACTCTTCTCTAAGGTAAACTGGTGTGAAACTTTTCCGTTAGCCGCTACTCTTGCTGCTTGGGTTCCATTGATGAACTCATACTTTTCTTAAAAGGTATTATAATAGATTGACGCCAAAGATCTGGGTATTGTTGGCTCACCCATATTTTGTTAAATAGTTCTAGCAGTTTATTAAGGCTTGTTTTGTCGAGCTTTTTTATAAAAATGAAGGGGATGTCATCAGGACCTGCTGCGGAGTTTTTGCTAGAAAAAAGTGCATGCCTAAGTTCTTTTTGTGTAAATGGTAAATTAAGTTCATTTGAGTTGGTGAGCCTCTTACGGGTTCTTGGTTGTGGGGAGCGTGGAATATTACTGTTTTTAGATTTGGCTTGAAAGTGGTCAGCAAGTATATTAACTATATCTTGGCTGTTTGTGACAATTTCATTATTAAAGTATATTCCTGGTATTTTGGAGCTAGTGTTGCGCCCACGCATTTGTATAATTTTGTTCCAAACTTGCCCAGGAGGTGTATCTGCGGTTATTGTGTTGACGTAACTTTTCCATGACTTGGTTTTACTTTCCTTTAATATAAGTTTGGATTTAGCTTTTAACTTTTTGAAAAGTATTAGGTCATCTTGTAGGCGAGTTCTTCTGTAGCGGTTTAAAGCTTTTTTGCATTCCTGTACAGCGGTTTTGCATGCGTCATTCCACCAGAGTACAATCTTTTTTGAAGAGTTTATTTCATACTTTCCTATGTACTTTTCTGCGGAGGCGATTATACATTTGATAAACTGACTTGTGGCTTCATTAGCATTTTCGGAAAGGTTTAGTTTATCTATCAGTGTTTTTGCATACTGGCTAAAATTGTCCCAATCAGCATGTGCTATTTTCCACTTGGTGACAGTATTGATAGGATTCTGGTTATTATCAGAGATAAGAATTGGAAAATGATTGCTGTCGTATAGACTATCTAATACGCGCCAACTTAACATAGGGTTAGTTCTGGGATCACTGAAGCTGAGATCAATTGCTGAAAAAGTTCCAGAAGAGATGTTAAAATGGGTACTGCTTCCTGTATTCAATAGGCATAGATTAGTATTATTTATTGTATGTTCAATAATTTTTCCTCTGCCAAAAGTTTGGTTAGAACCCCACATTACATTGTGCGCATTAAAGTCGCCAACAAGGATAAAAGGACTAGGTAGCTGGCTTACTAGATCGTTGATTTGAGCTTCCGTGAGGTTATGGTTTGGCGGAATATATACATTACAAAAGGTGATTTTTTGTGGGCACCATACGTTTACTGCTATTGCTTCCAGATTTGTCGTTAAGGCTAGTCTTTGGGAAAAAAGATCGGTGGATACGAATATAGAGGTTCCTCCGCTGGCACGTTCAAATTCGGTCCTAAGTTGGTGATAGCCTTCGTAATATTTAATATAAGGTGTATGTTGTTCTTTAAAATTTGTTTCCTGTAGACATATGATGTCTGGTTTATTTTCAGAAATAAGCTGTTGTATGCGTTGTAAGCGTGGATAAAATCCATCGCAATTCCATTGTATAAGATTGAATTAAGTCTTAATATGATGATTTTTGAGATTGTTGAGACAGTCTAGAATCATCTGAATATTCTTCTTCACTTAAGTTTGCTGATGTTTGTGATAATATGCTTGATATGCTGCCTACTTCAAGTTGTTCCGAAGCAAGTTGGGATTTAAGTTTTTTCGACAGCCGAGTAAATCTATTTTTGATTGACCTTTCCTTTAAAGCCGGGTATATTGTGTACATATTGATCAAAAGTGATTTAATGTCCTTAGTGAATTTTAGAGCCTCTTGATAAGGGTTGTTATTGTCATATGTATTTTCTAGAAAAGCTATAAAGCTATCAGCTGGAATAATAAAATCTTCGGGAGCATTTTTGTATTTTTCCTTTATAATCATTTTTGTATTTTCCGACAGTATTGTTTCTTGGTTAGTATCAAGTTTACGTTTCTTTTTGATTGATTTGATGGGTTTTTGTGTGGTCACAGAAGTGCTGGGTGGTGGCATGTTTGAGACTTCTGGAAGGGTGACGGGAAAAGCTTCATCTAGGTGACTGGTTTGATCGGTTGAGGTTAGAGTATCTGAGAGTTGTCTTTTTTGAGATTGTACTTGTGGTGAATATTCGATGTTGGTGGGGTTAGTATTGCTGCTATCGTTGAGGCCAGAGCTTGATTGTGTCTGGTTCTCCTGTGTTAAAGTAACATTATTTATCGGAGGATTTGAGCAGTTATTTGCTATGTGTCCTGCCTGTTTACAAATGAAGCATTCCATTCTATCTGTGGAAAGAAAAATTCTGTGTTCGTTTCCTTCGTAGGAGACTACTAAAGAAGTTTGCAGCTCAAATTCGTTTGTGGCAGAAAATACGTAGACTTGTCTTCTAAAACTGAGAATGTGGCTATATTCGTCACCGGCTATACCTGCTTTTAGAAATGAGACAGGAGAGGCTAGGTTTAGGCCAAAACTTTTTAGGGCGTTTTCAGCTACATTATGTGGTATGCATGGACTGATATTTGAAATTACTATGCGTTTAGTAGGAGAAACTAGCCTGCGGATATTTAAATTTATGTTTCGTATAGATATAATAGGGTGTAAGTTAATGACTTGGTCGACTAATTCCTTTTTGGTTAGATAAATGCAGATCCTATTGTTTGAGATTCTGGATGTAAAAGTTATATTTTTGGCACCTATGATGTCACCAATTGCTTTAACATAATCAAATAATTTAAGACAATCATCTGCATGGAGTACAACTGCTTGGTCTTTTTTGGGAAAAGTAGGTTTAGGAACAGATTTGGCGGCTAAGGAGTACGAGGAACTAGTATTAATATGGCTTGTTGTTTGACTTTGCTCTTTTATCATTGTGTTATTTAGATCAAAGTGGTTACTTTTTTGAGAATTTGTGCTGCTTATGTAGTCAAAAGCAGCGTTGTTGTCAATATTATTAATGTTTTCCGCAAATCAAGTACTGATTAAAGGCTTCCTGTTTGACGGACATCGCTTGTATTGTTGGTTGCAGCGTCAGCACCGATCGACGCGTGGAGCGAGATGCGGTACTGAATGGTGCGGTGAATAATAATACAATTAGAATAAGGTAAGTGTGTGACTTACAGTTCTGGATGATTATTAAATTAAACTCGTTAGCACCGAATTCAACTAAACAATCGGGAGCAAACTCGAATCGATGTTGACTCGTTCAAATCTCACTCGCGAATCTCTTATAATTTAAAATATGTCTAAGTCTAAAAAAGCTCCTTTCGACATCACAGCTTGTAACCGGAGTAAATCGAAAATGATTTTACAAGTCAGTTCTTTTTTTGTAGTGCCTCAAAAATATGTTTATTTCTAAAAATCCTGAATTTCTTTTCAAGATTTTTTGTACATACAATTTTAATTTGTCACCAATTTCATTAGGAACAGATTTAAGCTCGTTTATAGTGATTTGAAATACATGCATGTGGAATGATAAATGAAGGCACTAGGGAGTCATTTTCTTTTTATAACTGTTATAACATTTGGTGCATTTATAACTTCTTTACTTTTTTTACACTTAAAACATCATCTTGTAAACTGTCGATAACATTTTTTACCACATTATAATTTATATGGTAATATGTTAACTGCTGATAGCCATATTCCCTCTTGTAATAGCAGGTTGTGGCGGTAATGCGACATTAGGACATAAATCTTTAAATTTCGTAATACGCGCGTGACTTAAAAAAACCTTTTTACCTCAATAACTAAAATATCAATAAGTGGATAAAAGTTACGTACCATTTCGCATATTCTCTGTAGGGCATGAGCTAAACATGTCAAATGAAGCAATTTGGGAAAATGTTCTTTTAACTGTCTTTCTGCATTCAGCATATATGCAGCACTATCCGAAAGAAACAAAACGCTACTTTTCTGAATAAGTGACTGACAGTAGTAAAGTAATTTCTACTACAGATTTTGTTATTGTCTCACTATTGGTTTTAGAAAGAAATTTACTGTTAATTAAATATGAGTTTTTAGGTTCGTGATAACTTAAAGGTGCAACTATAATATTAGCAACATATCTTTCCTTGATATCAGTGGTTTCATCGACACTAAACCGTAACTTTTTTCCTTCCAGATTGTGTCGTATTTTGTCCATAGGTTTTAAATAGACCTTATCAACATAGTTTTATGCAGAGTTGATTTGTCTGGTACCTTCCTGTGGTACTGTTTTTTTTAAATTTCCTCGTGGACCGATAATTTATTTTATGAAGAAGAATATCAGCTGCAATAAAAGCTTTACACAAATCCATGCAGAAGTCTGCGTTTGATACATAATGTTCTCGTTCTGTAGATTTGGATGGCCCCGAAAAAGTTTGCATATTTTCTAAATGTTGTGGACCTTTAACATGTCGCTCAATTTGATATGGTTTTGTACAAATAAATTCAGAATTACAAATTCTGCACCATACTCCAACTGCACCATTTTCTTAAGCCTGATTTGAAAACCGAGCGTAGGTCAATGCGGATGTCTCTCTCACAAAACCTTAAAATTATCTTGGATTGGGGCGCCAAAAATATTGTTCAGTTTAATGCCTCCAAAACACAGGCAAAAGTCTATCAATGCTTATCCTTATTATGAGTATAAGACTCTTTCAATACCTATATCCCTTATTTTTTAGTTTTCAGAATACAACCAGACATAGTCCTTGCCTTTACAGCTTATTTCCCCCCATTTTGACAATTATTGTAAAATTGCGAAAATAAATTTCTGTTTGCTGTTAAATTAATGTTATTGTATTGTGTAATTTAAGAGAATTATTATCGATGTTTAAATACCATAGGTCAGAAACACAATTCTAATTGAACAAATTATTTCGTAGTTAGTTAAAATTTAGGCTGCTGCAGAGACAATTTGAATAATTTGCCAATACTAAGATACGGTAATAATAAAGTTACATAGACACAATTATGGGCAAGTTCACACTCACCCTATGAGGAATAGAAAAGTGGCATTTTTACACTTAATCCGGTAGGTTAGTTTGACAACAAAAAGGTCTAAACTGTTGGGCGTACAATAAAACAATATATTTTTATTAATAGGTTTTATTGACCATTAAATGGAATCAACTTGGTTAACTTTCCCCTTGAATAGTATTGGATAATTGGTGGGTACTTGTGTGTACTTGAATAATGTGTGTGGAAATGCCATCCAAAAAAAGCAAAGGTATAACATTTTGTTTTAAAATCTTTCCTTGTCCCATATGATCACTATCCAGGAACTGTTTTAAACAAATGTATCTGCTAGCTGACCAATTGTTCATTTGCAGTACACTCAACCATTTTTTAACCAAAACTTCCTCTTTTGGAAATCTAAAATTAAAATATTACATGTAAATTTTGTTGCGCCTGCAAGTATGCAAAAATAAAGAGACCTAAACTATTATAATGTATCTTATCTTAAAAAATTACAATTAAACTATTTTAGCTTTAATTTTTCTACGTTTTTATATATACACAATAAAATATTTTCACTATATAAAATGGGATACTTACAAACGAAAATATATCTTCTTCTGTACTATATCTTCTAGAATTGGAACACCCTCTCACGCAACAAGACATAGTTAAGTAAACTAAATTAAAGCATTATAAATGGAACACTCAACTAGAATAAAATAAAAAAAAGATACTAAGCCAAATCTAATCCAAAAAGTAAACAAAACATTTACGAAAAAATCCTGTTTATACGACAACCCTTTTTTATTCCATGAGGACAACAAAGAAAACAAACCTTTGTTATGTCAAATGACAATTTTTTGACAAGTAGAAGCAACCATGGCGGCTTACATGCCTTCCTCGTAAAATTGGATGCGCAGTGGTCGAAGCGCTTTCTCCCTCCTTCTATTTCTCTGCGTAAATGTCTACATTATGTAGCACTAACAGCAAACCCTAACATAATCTAGACACATTTACACATAGCTTGCGCAAATGAATGAAATGTATGTCCGCGGATGCGGTTAACAAGAGGACAAATTGACCAAAAATTGTAAGTTACGAAAAAAAGTCATCTTGATAAAAAATACTGCTTGTCAAAAAAATATGAACTACAATGAGAAAATAGATTGTTATCATACAGGGCGTCTCAAAAATGCAAAAACATAATATCGAACAAGAGCAAACAGTCATTTTTTGGCCTTTTAACGTGAAAGAAATGATAAATAGAAAACTTGCTCCAAATTTACTTCTTAACATGACTGCGAACTTACTAAAGAAAATTTGAATTTAGAAAAGATTTAAAAAATCTACATTTTCGCAAGTACACATTTTACATTTACATTTTTTTTACATTTTACATTTTTTCCATTGTATATTTGTTTTTATTAATGTTTAGTATTGTAAACGTATTATTTAAGTAAAAGTAGTAAAATGTATACTTGCAAAAATGTTGATTTTTTTATTTTTTCCTAAATTCAAATTTTCTTTACTAAGTTCGGAATCATGTTAAGAAGTAAATTTGGAGCAAGTTTTTTATTTATTATTTTAAGTTTAAAGGCCAAAAAATGACTATTTGCTCTTGTTAGATTTTATGTTTTTGCATTTTTGAGACGCCCTGTATAATAAAAATTTATTTCCTTAGTGTAGTTCATACGTACATACTACAAGAGGACAAATAAACCAAAAATTAAAAAATACGAAAAAAGTCATTCTTGATAAAAAATTCTGCTTGTCGAAAAAGTATGAACTACAATGAGGAAATACATTTTTATTATACAGGGCGTCTCAAAAATGCAAAAACATAAAATCCAACAAGAGCAAACAGTCATTTTTTGGCCTTTAAACTTAAAATAATAAATAAAAAACTTGCTCCAAATTTACTTCTTAACATGATTCCGAACTTAGTAAAGAAAATTTGAATTTAGGAAAAATTAAAAAAATCAACATTTTTGCAAGTATACTTGAATAATACCTTTACAATACTAAACATTAATAAAAACAAATATACAATGGAAAAAAAAATACCGTGTTCTTAAAAACGCAAGCCTAAATTTATTAGCTCTTTATGTTTCTTTGTCACATTTTAGCCCGGAAAAACCATAAACCATAATCAACCCTGAAATTTTTTTCTACAAATGTGTTCCTTATTTAAAATTATAGATAATAATAAATGGAAGAAACTGGAACTTTTAGTCTTTTAAAGTTTAATAGGGTTTTTTTAATAAAAGAGTAATATTTATTATACATAGCAATCCCCAGCATTATTTAAAAAAAATATATAAATAAAATATTGAAGGCCGGAACATTAAATTATATCTTAAAACTGATATTCACTTTAAAAGAGTTATTACACTTACCTCTGTAACTTTGCAACTCTCGTGCGCCGCCCACATTTCTGTAATAATAGATTTATTTATTGGCGGATCTTTAATAGTATCCATATGACCCCTAACATCAGCCATGTTGGTACTTGCTAAAAGCGTTTCCACCGTATCTTGATAGACATTATCGTGTGCGTGAAGTATTTCAACTAAAGTTTCCTTATCAAGAGAAGGAAATACATTAAACAATTTTTGTTTAGTTAATTTTGCTGCCAGCGTATCCGGGGTGAGTTCCTTCCATTTATCAGCTTCTTTCTGCCACCTGCTAATCTCTTTCTGTTCCTTAATAATATCAGGAATTTCGGGAAGTTCCGACTGCGTTCTAACTTCTTGAATGATTGATTTCGTAGCTAGTTCTTCATTTTCTTGCAGGGTTCTAGCAAATTCTTCATCTTCCTTTACCAAGGCTTCCATGACGCTATTTTGTGCGTCCATTTGCTGATACACTGACTCAATATAAAACATATAAAGTTGTCTTGCCAATGCGATAGGAACCTGAACAACAGGTTGAAAGCCCTTTGGGTATAATAGATTGGGATCACCAAAATTATCTTCAAGTTGTTTAACAAAATGTTCTCCAAGATTAAGTTCCACTGTTTCAAGATTATCGGTCTGATTATCTTCAGAAAGGGTTTCTTCCCATTCAATATCGTCAAATTCAAGTGGGCATTCACTACAATCGACATCTGATGGAATGTATTTAGTTGGTAATTCTGATTCTAAGGGACTTGAAGGACCGGCCTGTGGAGTATTACTGGGAGAAAGCCGGCCAAATCTCTGCTGCTTTATTTTTAAAAGTTTCTGTGAATAGTGATCGTCGCTAATAGTTACTTTACTTTCGATGCATTTTTTTAATTGTTGTGATTCATCTAATGAGGAACTATTATTTTTCCGTTTTTGCTTAGGACTTTTGATATTAAAATGGGATGTTTCACTGGAAGAAGAAGAACCACTATCACTATCTATTAAAATCGGTTCTTGCACGTTCGCTACTTCAGGTTCAGAATTTGATGTTTCATCATCAATAAGAACACTTATTACTTCATCTCGTTCGGCAAGTAATAATTCGATGGTACATTCAAAATCACGGTTACATTTGTTGTACCAGTATTTAAGAGTTTTAACAGAAAGATTTGGAAATACACGTGTTAAATGTTCTATATGTACATCCTGATCTTCAAAAATGTCGTCTGTAAGACAACTTTTGTCCAGCATTAATCTTTTCTTTACAGAGTGAGGCTGAACTGAAACATATCTATTGATGTCGCGATTACAAGTGTTCAAAATTTTATAGCTTTCATTTAGCGAATTACTTGGAATAGTTCTCAATATACGGAAATCTTCATCATCCGTGTTTGTAGACACCTCTTTTGTTTCTACCTTTGCTTCATCAGTATTTTCATATATTACAATATCTTCACTTGAAGTTTCACTTAAAGGTGTTACTATGTCCCAAGAACGAAGAGCCGTTTCGTCAACGCCCCAAGCATTTTGAATATTACCAAATAAGCTGGTACTTTGTTTAATTTTTGTTGATAAGACGGGTTTTAAAACTGTTGATTTTAGAAAAGATCCCTCATGGTGCATTAACATATTATCAACAGACACATTATTTTCACTTTTACTTTTTATACCATTTTGTTTTTTTGTTTGTAATAATGTGGTGGAAGGCACATCAGGTTCATTAAAATCCATTAAGTTTATTGTTTCTACTGAAGAGATCTTACTGCCTGCATCTACAAACGTTTTGGATGAAATTGTATTATTAAAACTAGAACTTCGCACAGAACTTTCTGGTTTTCGTTTATCAAAACTAAATGATATTGATTTGGTTGGTTCCTTATTAATTGGCGGATAAACCCTAAGCTGAGGAGGTTTTTGTAATTTATAGTTGCAACCATAAGCAGTAAGCAGTTTCATTGGTGTGACGTTTTTCTCGTACCGGTCAATCATATTTCTTATTGTAGATTTAGACACATTATGTTTATTTCGCTTTGTAAGTTCCTTTTCATTAAAGCACCAATGGGTGTCGGGTTCTAGTATTTCTAAAAAATATCCATAATCGATAGCCATTACAGCGTAGGGTTTCATTTCCCACATCACAGTATTTGTGTTATCTATAATTACTGGACTGTATCCTTTACTCATCACGTTAAAAGCTCTTTGGTGATTCCACCCATGTGCTTCGGACAACTGAGTTGTATCATGTTGATAGACTCCATTTTTCATAAAAAAATCGTCAGTAGATAAAATATGGTTTTTTTCAGTATCAGCATGATAACCTATAGTTTCTTTTAAAATTGATTTGGCCAATGTGGACTTTCCAGATCCTGGTAACCCACGTAATAATATCAAAACCTTATATCCAGTATTAATCTTTTTAATTGCATTTTCTATATCTGTCGCTTTTTTAGATTTTTTATTTCCGTTTTGCAAAGCAATCGGATTAATTTTCATGGTATTCATAGTGGAGGATGCGTAAGGCTGGAATCTACTTTTGGTAGATATTTCTAAAAGTTGATTTGATGACTGGTTAACTAAAAATATACAACAAAAAAAAGAGTTATTTATATTATTCTAATAAAAAAAAATATTCTACACTCCAAAAAAATCACATCCGCTTCGATAAAAAATACAAATTAAAAAAAGGCTATATAAAAAACTCTTTGTAAAAGATTTCAAAGCCATAACCAAAAATAGACTATTCAAAATGGCAGTGCTAACTCAGATGAAAAAATGGTTTTCTTAGTAAAAAAAATGGTTCTTCTCATTAAAAAAAAATATTAACGGCACATGATAGGACAAGTTGAGCACAACACAGCACGGTACTTTTTTTTTATTTGTGGTGCAAAATGGCAGTGCTAAGTAGGTACGAAAAACTACCCTTATTTTGTATATTTTATATCCCAGGAAAAAATGCATAAAAAAGGTTTTTGTTAATGGTACAGAATAGCACAAGAATATCACAAAGCAGCACAAAAAATAATTTTTCCAAAAAGGCAATGCTAAGTATGTGGACATTCAGAGGTGCTTTGATTGCCCGGTGCAAACGTACTTGGAATAATGTTTAATATTTAATATCGTTTGAAAACTTATAAGTTAATATTGTTCGTTGCAAAACTAATAGACGGAGAGCTGGAGCCGAAAAACCATCGTCATCAGTAACATGGAGTTTCTCCCGTAAAACATGTTCATTTAGTATTGTTAATTATGTTCCCGAGCAGGCTGACAACCTATTGGATACAGGGGGTAGCAACAAGGAGTGAAAGTGCAAAATTTTTGGGAAAAAAATCGTCATCGAAAATATGCTTTAAAATTTTCCCAGGTGAAGGTCTTAACCCCCTTAGCTGAAATCCCAAGGGGCTGACAGCTAGGTGGATACAAAAGGGGTAAGGGGGTAAAAATTTAGGCAAAAAATTGTCATCGATAATATGTCAGCCATTTTGACCACTTAAGGTTGTACCCACAAGGTGTCTAAATCCAAAAGGGCTGACAGTTAGGTGGTACTGAGGGCAGTAAAACGGGGTCAAATTATGACAAAAATGAACTCATTTATTATTATTATCAGTAATACCACTTTAGATATTTTAATAAAATTTGGCATACATTTACTAGGTATTAAGAGGCATTTTTTAGTATACTACGTTTTTTTTTCCACCAGTGGTGTTCGTAAGGAATTTGACCTGCCTATTTTGGCAAATATTGATGGTACGTCACTGATTTTTCTTAAAATAAAAAATATTTTTAAAATACCCATCATTTATAAGCAAAGTTGATCACTTGATTTTTTTCAATCCGATGCACGGTTTTCGCTTAAAAAAATAAAAACCATTTATCTGCATGATCATAAAAATATCAGTAAACGATATCACCATGCAGAGAAATATCTAGAATTAATTTTTTAGGTGAAAACCGTGCGTCGGATTAAAAAAAGTTATGAGAAGATTTGATCTCTTGATTTTTTTTAGTCCGACGCACGGTTTTCACCTAGAAAAATTAAATCTAGATATTTCTCTGTGTGGTGATATTGTTTACGGATATTGTTATAATCATGCAGAGAAATGGTTTTTATTTTTTTAAGCGAAAACCGTGCATCGGATTAAAAAAATCAATTGATCAACTTTGCTTGTAAATGATTGGGACTAACTGTCAGCTCTTTTGGATTTAGACACCTTAGGGGTTCAACTTTAAGTGGTCAAAATGGCTGACATATTATCGATGACAATTTTTTGCCTAAATTTTTACCCTTTTTACCCTAATTCGCCACCCCTTTTGTATCCATCTAGCTGTCAGCCCCTTGGGATTTCAGCTAAGGGGGTTAAGACTTTTACCTGGAAAAATTTTGAAGCATATTTTCGATGACGATTTTTCCCCAAAAATGCTGCACTTTTGCCCCTTGTTGCTACCCCCTGTATCCAATAGGTTGTCAGCCTGTGCGGGAACATAATTAACAATACTAAATGAACATGTTTTACGGGAGAAACTCTATATTACTGATGACGATGATTTTTCGGATTCAGCTCTTAGACTATAAATAAGTAGGGCGGTAGTTATTTACATATTATTAATTTTTGTATTAAGTTGTTGTATTAGGGGATTGGTTTTAAATTTTTTATTTACAGCGTCAAAAACTGTGTTTTACTACGAAATTAGAGGTTTTGTTTTCCAAGTAAATAATCAATATTTGCGCAATGTAATCAGATATATAAAAGTGCAATAATTAATAACAAATCAGAAACTTTGTTATTTAAGGATAAAAGTCAAGATTAAAATCACCCGCAACAACTCTAACACTGTTATCATTCATACATAATGCCACACAAAAATTCATTTATTTCAGTCTTTAATATATACAAACTATATATTTTTTTATGTTTTACCATAAACTTACAGCCACAGCACTCAAAAATACTCTCCACGCTAAAAGAATTTAAGTCTTTTCTATTTTTGCACTGAAAATGGTTTTCTACATAAACTTCACTTTCTCCATGTCTAATTTCTTTTTCCCTACAAAAACTACTAACCAACTTATAACCTCTGATCTCATACTTAGGTAATTGTGTGGTGGTTTTCCAATGCTCATCAAGCAAATCTTCTAGTAAGATGACACTGTTAACAACTGACTGTAGTTTGTCTCAAAGTATACCTTGTTAGCTTTTGCCTTCATTAATGGATTATACCTGCCGACAACAATAAAACTGCGGATCAGTGGGTATTAAAGGACAGAACATTAGGGACGGACTCTAATAATATAAAGATTTATAATTTATTTTTTATTTAGGTAGGTATAATCTTAAAATTACATTAAGAAATTAAATATGTGCAAAGTTTTAATAAATTTATAACTATTTAACTATATTATCTATACATAACTACATTTTTAATCTAAATATCTAAATCTAATTCTGTTTCACTATCAGAGTCATCATTGAGATTAATTACAATAGGATTTATGTTTTTTTGTATAGAAATGTTAGAGTCCTCAATTTTTATAATGTGCTGTAGTAAATTTGTCCAGCTCTCAACTGATATGTTAGTAATTACATTTTTTATCAAATTTATAAAGCTGTGACTTAAAGTAGGGGTAACATTTACTGCTCAGATCTTTGGTTTTACTTGGTTCCACAAATGCTCTATGGGGTTAAACATACAGTGATACGGAGGAATACGTAAGACAGTATGCCCAGCCTGTTCAGCCAACTTATCACATACATATTGTTTTTTAATTGCATATGAATTTAGGCCTTTCAAAAGTTGCACTTTTTTGTAACTGAATTCAAAATAAATATCATTTTCTAACAAATATTCCTGGAATTCAGTTTTTAAACTTGATGAAGCTGGTGCTTTGTGCAGCAGACAGCTGTGGTGGCTTGCGTTATCCATGACAATGGTACTGTTGTTTGGAATATTTTTTAAAAGATAACTTTGAATCCAGTTTTCAAAAAGTTCTGCACTTGTATCCTCATAAAAATCCAAGCTAGAATCCTTAATATTCTTTGCAGACAACAGCAAGCAGTTTGGGCCAAATCGGTCTTCTGAACCAGCAGGTATTATGGCAATACGTTTTCCTTTATTTGAAGGAGCTTACGTCTGACAGTTTTGACTGAAATTAACCCATCCTTTGGATACTGTGTCGTGTGTATCGAACCATGTTTTATCAAGGTAAATTATGGATCTGTTTTCTAACCTATATCTTTTAATTTCTTCAAGGTAATTAAATCTTCAAGGGCGTAATCTGTGCGATTCCATTACTACTTGTCTTCTGTCTATTTTGCGGTATTTAAATCCCATTTACAAACAACGGCACGGCTAATATTTATACTGGTTTCGTCTTCGTCTAGCTTCTTTTTCAGTTTATCCAAGGTAGGAACAACTCCGCTTTCATAAAGACAATATATTTTCCTTCTTATTAGGTCCTGATCTTGGGGGTGGCACCTACCAAGCGCGTCCCCGGGTGGCGGATTGGGGATCGGCCAGGTCTCTCAGGGAATCTGGCTAGTGGCGACTATAAGTAGGGTGAGAGAAGATAAAATTCTCAAAATCCTTTGCAAAGGTCGCTGCCGCGGACCACCACCAGTGCTCACATCTAGTGATACCTGGTACCTATCTTCTCTCCTTTCTTAAACTAGTCTTGGGAGACAAGCTTTAATCTTTTCTATCGGCCTCCCTTGGCCAACTCTTGTTCTTCCAAGCCCCTACGCCATTGGTTTCCAAAGGCTAGGAGCTACTCATTTTCCCACTACTTCTTCTCTTCTTCTACAACCCAATCCCAAGGTGGTGAGGACATCCGTGCCGAAGGGATGCGTGGCACATGGGAGATGTGTCTTTAACGAGCCCTCCAGAATACCTGGCGCCCTTCTGGAGTAAGTAGCCTCGTCCCAGTAAGCGGCTCTGCTGGGATGGACCTCCTTTCCGCACCACTCGTGGGAATCATATGGATTCTACAAAAACAAAAACCATTCCAACTCAGATGGAGGTGGAGGAAGGTCATAAAGACCAAGCCTCACCTACGCCTGAGGTAAATCCCGCTGGACTTGAACCTGCAGGCACTAATCCTGCAGCTCAAGAAACCCAGCAAAAGCGGAAGCCCAACCTCGAGCGCAGGATGTCTGGTGCACAGCGCCGGAAACTTGCAATTGAGGCGGCTAAAGCTAGAGGTGAACCTATAAAACCCAGGAAGCCCAGGGCAAATAGGAAAACCAAAGCCAATCTGGAGGCTGAGAAACCTTCAGGCAGCAAAGCTGAGTCTGGGGAAACGAACCCAAGGCAAGGCAAACGGAAGTGCTCCGCAATCAGCACACCGTCACCCTGTGCGAGACAAACCAAGAAAGGCCGGTCTGAGCATGTACAGGTAAAACCCAGTACAACAACTGGGGCAACCTTCAAACAGGCTCTTACAGGCCAAAAAATGGCAGTCTCGTTGGACTCGTTCCCGGAAGGAAAACTCACCGCGGAACAGTCCAAACAGATTCAGATGGCGATGACTCGGGAGATCTTCAAGTCTCCAGCGGGGGAGGGGCCACAGTTTGCGGGTAGCTACCCGCAGGCTGGGGTACTTTTCGTAACCTGCGTAAACGATCACGCCAGGAACTGGCTAATGGACAAAGTTCCAAAAATTCAACCCTGGCATGGGCGACCCTTAGAGTAGGATACGCTAAGGACGTTGTCAAAACTGCCAAGGTTGAGACATTTATACCCACGGAACTCCTTGATGACAAGGAGCCAGGTAAAATCCTCCAGAATCTGGGGATCCAAAACAAGGATCTCAACACAGGTGACTGGAGGCTCATCAGCAGCCGTAGTGAGAAACAGGGCATCACCCTTGTACTTGCTATGGACGAACACGCCCTGAAGGATTTGGGCAAGAGGGGCTACCAAGCCTTTCTGGGCCTAAACCCAATCACCTTCAGAGTGACTAAAGCTCACAAACAGGAGTCTGCAGGAACTGCGGGTGCTTCAAGCAAACCTGCAACATAACAGGGCAGCCACGGCTGTCCTATGCAGGCTCCTATCTCGTGGAGACGCGGACATAGCCCTCATACAAGAACCTTGGCTTTTTAAAGGAAAAGTTGGGGGCTTAGCGAAGCCGGAGGTAAGTTAATATATGACTCCAACTCTGGAAATGTCAGATCCTGCATATTTATTAAGAAGGAACTACATGCCTTAAAGCTAACTGATTTCTGTTCTAGGGACCAGGCGGCGGTAAGGCTGAAATACATCATGGAAGGTGTATGAACTGAAGCTGTCCTCGCTTCAACCTACCTTCCATATGATGCAATCGATCCACCCCCATCTGAGGAACTCCGCCAGTTGGAGCAATTCTGTAGGCGCTCTAACCTACAGCTCATTATTGGGATGGATGCCAACGCACACCACACTGCTTGGGGAAGCAGTGATATCAACAGGAGAGGTGAGTACCTTTTAGACTTTATTATTTCTGAAAATTTAGAGGTATTAAATAGGGGAATGAACCTACTTTTGTGACTAGAGCCCGTAAAGAGGTAATTGACGTAACTTTGGCATCTCCGCGTATACGATCCCAGGTAACTCGGTGGTATGTATCTGAGGAACCGTCGCTGTCTGATCACAGGCACATCTTCCTGGCGATCTCTGCATTTCAGAGGCCAATGGAGGAGTACCGTGATCCGAGGAGCACGGACTGGGAGAAATACAAGGAAACTTTGACCATCAACTGCAGTAACGTCAAAACCAGCATTAGGAACACTACTGACATAGAGCTTGCTTCCTGCGAACTACTGGAGGCTATTACAAACTCTTATCAGAATCACTGTCCTCTAGTAAAGCAAACCGCCAGGAAAAAGTCTACCTGGTGGAATAACGAACTACTGGAGCTAAGGAAAAAACCCGCAGACTGTTCAACAGAGCGAAGAAAACGGGTGAGTGGGATGAACATCAATCTGCACTCACCGAATACAATAAACGGGTCCGTAAGGCCAAACTGGATTCATGGAGGAAATACTGCCAGGAGGTTGAAAATACCAGCACGGCAGCCAGACTCCAAAAAATCCTGTCAAAAGATCCGGTCAATCCTATTGGCACTCTAAAAAAACCAGATGGAACCTACTCTGAAACTGGCAGGGAAACTTTGGAGATTTTGCTCCAAACACATCTACCAGGATCAAGAGAAACTCAACAATGAGACCTACCCAGACGTCAATGTTCCGAATATTCGGCCCACAAGAAGCGACTGGGAAGTAGCAAAGGAAGTCATAACCTACGAAAAAATCGAGTGGGCAATTGAATCATTTGAAGCCTACAAAGCACCTGGACCTGATGGGATAATCCCAGCACTACTACAGCAGGGAAAGCAAACCCTAGTTCCACTGCTTTGCAAACTCTTCCGTGCAAGCCTAGCTACGAGCTATTTGCCAAATGCATGGAAGCAGACTAAAATGGTCTTCATTCCAAAGCCGGGTAAGGACTGCTCCCAGGCAAAGGGACTTAGACCAATTACATTGTCGTCTTTTATGATAAAAACAATGGAAAAACTGATCGACAGGTATGTCAGGGAAAACTCTCTTACAGAGGCCACTCCACAAAAACCAACATGCCTATCAATCAGAAAAATCATGCGAGTCTGCTCATCATCAACTGGTGACCAGATTAGAATTCGCACTGAACAACAAGGAAATCGCGCTTGCTGCATTTCTTGACATTGAGGAGCTTTTGATCGAACCTCCTTCAACTCAATGGCCGCGGCTCTTGCCAGACGTAATGTTAACGACACCATATGTAGGTGGATAAACAACATGTTACTTGGCAGACGAGCGCAAGCAACGTTATTCAGCGAAACAATGGAGGTGTCAGTGGTCAAAGGATGCCCACAGGGAGGGGTTCTATCCCCACTACTGTGGGATATGGTTGTTGACGAACTCCTGGTGGAACTGAATAATAATGGCTTCTATACCCAGGGGTATGCGGATGACATCACTATACTTGTCGTGGGGAAGCATAACAAAACAACCTCGGAGCTTATGCAAAGGGCACTGAGAATTGTGGAGGGATGGTGCAACAAGGAAAACCTTACTGTTAATCCTGGCAAAACTGCGCTAATACCCTTCACTAGACGAAGGAAGCTGGATGATTTAATATCTCCTCACTTCTTCGGTACCACACTCGGCTATGTCCAGGAGGTAAAGTATCTTGGATTAACTCGGACTCTAAGCTAACCTGGAATCCACATATGCAGAATGTGATTATAAGGGCAAAATGGCTCTAATGGCTACCAAAGAGCTGTGGGGAAGAATTGGGGATTTCAGCCACGCATAGTGCACTGGTTGTACACGGCTGTGGTAAGACCCATGATAACCTACGGTTCTACTATCTGGTGGCCAAAAATAGAACAGAAAAAGCAGAGCTGGAGTTATCAAACTCCAGCGACTAGCATGTCTCTGTATAACGGGAGCTATTAGAAGCACTCCAACTGCAGCCATGGAAACCCTACTAAGCCTCCCCCTCTTGGTATAATTATTAAGGCGGAGGCGAGGATTGGGGCATACAGGCTGAAATGCAACGGCAACTGGTGCTCTGGGCCTGCCCTAGGACACGCCAGAATAACGAGCAGTATCACAAACTCAATATTTGAGATGAGCAGTGATACAATGCCAAAACGGATAAATACACACAGACCATACAAAACCCAGCTTACCTGGGACGGTAGTGAGATCTCCTGGTCAGTCTCGAAATTTGGTTTGGTATACCGATGGATCCAAGACTGACAATGGAGCCGGCGCCGAATACATGAGTAATGCCCCAGGCTTAATGCTTATGCTTCCCTGGGAAATATGCCACTGTTTTCCAGGCGGAAATATATGCCACTGAACTTTGTCTGCGAGAGAACTTGAGGAGGAGATATAAGGGCAGGACATTACTATCTTCTCTGATAGTCAAGCGGCCATAAAAGTTTTGGCATCTCAACAAGCTCAACTCAAGGTTGGTTTGGAACTGTCTGCAATGCCTCCTAAACCTGGCTAACCAAACAAAGACACTTTCCTGGGTGCCAGGACACAGGGGAATACAGGGCAATGAAAATGCAGACTCCCTGCCAGGCGAGGCTCCGCAGCAATGTTTGTGGGTCCTGAACCTGTTTTGGAATACCAAAAGCCTCGGTTCGTGGCTACATGACTCGGTGGATTCAAACACAACATCAGTCATACTGGAACCACATTCCAAGGCAAAATCACACTAAATCAATGTTGGAATCACCATCGAAAGCATTGACAAGTGAACTACTAAAACTAAATAGGAATCAGATTAGAATAGTGACAGGATTAATAACCGGACACTGCACCCTAAGAAAACATTTGCACACTATGGGCATCTATAGAGAAGAACCCATTTGCAGACTATGTGACGAAGAGGAAGAGACAGCCTCTCACATCATATATGAGTGCCCTGCACTTACATACTGGAGAACAAATCAAAACCTCATGGTGGACACTAACCATCAGGAGGCTGGAGACCAGAAAAGAACAGTAAAAGGGCTACTACACCTGTCTAAGGTGTCAAACCTTTTTAACTGAAACAAATACACAAGAGATACAACAAGCCCTGTAGGCTGCAGTGTCGAGGCGGACAAAACCTCAACTTGTGTATTTAGATTATCAATCAATCAATCAATCAAGGTCCTGATCACTATTGTCTATATGGTGAGATTGAAAATCACTACGTTTTTTTCTTTTGTTCAATTCTTCACTAATAATAATATCCCTAATCGATGATATTAGAGTTTTTGTAAGTAGACAGGTTTCTTTTAAAGCATCTTGTTTAATAAGTTCTCTACTGATTAAAGTTTCCTACACATTTTTCACAACCTGTTTTGCATCTAATGACAAATGATTTCGACGCGACATAGTTATATTCTCGTAAAACAACTTTTTCGAAACGCACAGTAAAAACGGTTATTCAACACTGCCACTAAAATATTATCCGAAATTTTTATATACCTAATGGTCAATACTCAAGAAATACCTATCCCACCCCTGCCATTATGAAATAATGGGTTTACCCAATAACAATAGGTAATAAAATCGTTAAAGGTTTATTGGGGTACTGTCCGTCAAAAGCCATAGCGATATACTTTGAGACAGACTATACATTTTGATGAATTACAGTTATGTTTTCAGTCTTATCCGTCTTTAAGATCTCACTTGTTTTGGTGTCAGTTATATCTCCATTGTTCTTATTTATAATATTGAATGTTCTATCAAGTATGGTGGAGTGGTTGTCAATATCCTTAGTAGTTTGCTGGATTTCATTATTGCTTATTTCTCTGCTACAAAATTTTCTGAAGATAAATAATTCGTTTGCTGCTGTATTCTTCATATTCTTTTTTTTTTACTTTTTAATACAGTATCTCTGTAAGTGTTAGTGCTTATTATTGTAAATAAAGTTTTAGATTCTTTCCAACAAAATATGGATCTAATGTCGTTAGATGAACTGAAAAAAGCAATTAGGTTGGGCCAAGTAGAAAAAACTTATTCAGAACTTAACAATAAGATTAAAGATTTATTAGCAGATATAAAAACTATGCCAAGTGACCCAAATGTAGAGTTAAAAGCACTTCAGCAAGGATTTTCTTGGGTACTACCAACTTCCATACAAATATCTGCTGATCCTGCATTAAATACATGATTATCATCTTTATTGGTGATACTATCCTGCTGTGTATTAGCGGTTAAAGTTGTCTGAAGAGGAGTAAGAGTGACGGAATTCCTTAATTTAAAAAGAATATTTTGCGGTAAATTAACGTCATCTATGCTAAAACTCCCAGAAATTCTCGTTTGTCCCATTGTTTTTTATCATCTTGAGCATTTTTATTTTTTTTTGCACAGGTTTATCTAAATAAGTTTTTACCAGCCTGGGATTAAAATTTATTCAAATTATTTTGTTTATCTGGTACTTGGAAATTCTTATTGTTCCCACCCCAGAACATCTTTAGTGTTCTGATTTGCTGTTTTTTTTGTTGTAAGAGTCAATATTACCATCAGTGTTTAATTCCTTAGTACCATTTAATCAATAATTTTGTACCGACACCACTTATAAGAAAGATAATACAACGGAGAGAACTAAGGGACCATCCATAAATTACGTCACACCTTAAGGGGGGAGGGGTGTAGAGGATTCTGACATTGTGACAAGGGGTATGGAGGGTCATCAGCTTTGTGACATCACATGTAAAAACTCAAAATTATTAAAACGCAAAACTTAAATGAAAACGAAAATCTTGAGAATTCTTTTTTTTTTATTTTGTCAATTATTTAAAACACAGTAGAACTTCGATTATCCGGCCCTCGATTATTCGTCTACTACCATTATCCGTCACCCACCTTGTTGCTCAAAATGAATTCGGTGAATTTAATTTAAAAACCCGACGACAAAAAAAGGCCGGTTCTCATATACGCTTCATCGTGCTTTATATGTAGATCCTCCTCGGTAAACAGGATGTAGAATATGTTATTTTACCAGACGTCGAATTAATCAACCACATTTTAAAACACCGAACATGAAGATTGTGCAGATGACTTACCTGATGATATAGAATGGTAAGAAAATCAAAAAGAAACAGAACCAGTTCAGTTAATTTTATTGCGGAAAATACGCTACCTTGCCAGATAGAAACGCTCCCAAAATGTTAAGCAAAAAAAAAATCAGACTTTTAAAAAACCATGAGTACATATTACACTAGTAGGTACATAATTTACGTTATTTTTTATGTTTAAAATTGTTTCTTCATTACTGCAAAAAATCATGAAATTCGAGTCACATAATTTATGGATGGTCCCTAAGCATATCTCTGTTTCAATGCACCACTATAAATAGGTGTATAAAGTTTAAAGAGTGTCATTCCTCTCCATTAACACATAAAAAAAACTCATAAATAACCCTCATTAATGCATGATTTTCCATTAATAAACCATTATAGTATTGGCAACTAAACATACACAAAACAAACATTGAAGTAGGTACTTGAAGTAAAATTTTACTTCACGTAATGTTTTTTAGGAAGTATTTGTACTTGATTAATTTGTATTAAAATACTTGAACTTTTACCTGATTTAACCAAGTAAATTACTTGAAGTATTTTTCTAAGTACTTGAAGTATTATGATGTACTTGAAGTAAAAAAAGTACTTTTAGTAAATAAGAAGTACTTGAAGTAAAAAGAAATCAATCAAGTACGCCAATTTATTCACGTTTATGACTTTAGGGTACGTGCATTAGTTTAACATACCTTTGTTGTTAGAAAAAGAAGAAAAATGATGATTTATTAAAAAGGTAAAAATGCAAAAAAATATTGGGTTAATCACTAGTTTTGGAAGGTCATAAGGTTTCAAAATATAAAATAAAAATCAATTTGGCTTTCGGGGTTCAAAGAGCACTCAAGATGCCATTTTGCTCTCCTTGAAAGAGTTTATACAGGGCCTAATGAGGGGTATGTTGCTGCAGCAGTATTCTGTGATTTTTCCAAAGCATTTGACTTTTTTTTTTTTAATCTTGGGACAGTCCACGAAGGCTGATGCCTAAGTACTAACGTACCGTGGGTGCCTGCGTCAATCACAGAGTACTGCTTGATAAACTGTATAGTTACGGATTTAGGGGAGTTTCCTTGGACTGGCTACGATCATACATATCTAACAGAAATATAGAATAGATAGAATAATCCTGGAAACCTCTAGTGGAACTTCACGGATGCAGACAATAAGGCATGGGGTACCTCAGAGGTCAGTCCTGGGACCATTACTGTTTTTGATTTATATTAATGACTTAAATAATATTGGTATAGATGGAAAGTTCACATTATTTGCAGATGACACAACTATTCTGTGGCGCGGATCGAACTCGCATAATGTTATTGCTTCCCTAACCAATGATTTAATTACATTGAAGGATTGGTGTGATGCGAATTCTCTCTGTCAACATTGCAAAAACTAACATCATAACTTTTAAATTTTCAACCAACGATATACCCATTGAAACTAGTGTAGTAGAAAACAAATCTGTGACCAAATTTCTCGGTATATACATTGACAAAAGCCTAAAATTCAATGAACATATTTCTAAATTGAATAGAAAACTTGCTTCTGGGTGCTACGCGGTGAGGGTAGTTTACAATGAGCTGGGACAGTCACTGGCAGAGTCTGTCTATTTTTCCTTGGTAGAATCTCACCTAAGATATGGAATTGCTTTTTGGGGTTTTTGTAGTAGGCTGCTATTTCAATCAGTGTTTGTACTCCAGAAGAGAGCTTTACTTTTCATGTGCGGAATTCTACCGAGAGAACACTGTCGGCCGTATTTTCTAAGGGAAAAAATCTTGACTCTGCCTTGTATTTTTATATTAAAGACGACCATGCTTATTCACAAGAAATATAAAGACAATGAAATATTCAAATTAAGACTTCCAATACCTGCAAGCTCCCTTACAAAAAGTCTATAATATATGAATCTTTAAAAATGTACAACCATCTACCGGTTTCTTTAAGAAATATAAAAGATATTAAACACTTTAAAAAATTAGTTAAAAAGATGTTGGAAATAAAGGCATATTATAATTTAGATGAATTTTATGCAGACACTTTGTCGGATGCATAAAGATTGTTGTGATTATGTTTGTTATGTAGTTTACAAGAATCGTTGGTTACAGTAATTGTTCATTTATGTTGAAATCTCTGTTTGTAATGGTCAATGTCAAATGTTTTATACTTTTTTGATTACTGTGAATTCTTAATTAATTGTATAATTTTAATATTTTTTATAATTCTCTCTCTTAATTATTATTTATTTATACCTATATATTTATTAATTGTTATATCATATGGATATTTTTAGTCCCTAAGACACTTTGTCTATGAAAATGTATATTTTTTAAAGACAATAAAGCATATTTTGATTTTTTCTTTTTGCTATATATATTTTACACTTAAATAGATGTTATTAAAAAAAATCAGGGTTGGAAAAACCCAGGTTTTTTATATAAAACCCACCCACTGGGTTTTTTTCGTGTTTTTTAAGTGGGTTTTATTGGGTTTTTTATATTTAACAATTTAAAAAACATAAAAAAAAGAAATATTGTTCATAAGAAAAATTAAAATATTTATACCTTCTACAATTAAAACTTATTTTCGCGAACGTTTTATCAACTATAAAATATGAACTTGCAAAATGCAAATTGGTGAAATACAGACATCGACAGGGGAACCCCTGAACTTTATATAAAATTATGTTTTATTTTATCCTCCCTAAATCAAAGCAGTTTTAGTTTGACTAGCGCTTTATGTATGCGGATGTGATATTCTTTTAATCTTTTGGGATTAAAAAAGCTTTGCAACACGTAAAAGTTTATCGAATCTTACGATCAGATTCAAACGACTGGTAATAATATATAAGTTTATTAATATAGTTTTCTTATTTTCTTGTTTTCTTATCTTTTTTAATTTCGTGTTAATTTGTTAGATAAAATGTATGCAATTCTACGTTTACCATCAAGGACTTTTCTATACTTATGTGTTGTGTACTGTTTAAATTTTTACAAAATATATACCCTACAAAAAGTTTTATAAAAAAAAACTAAAAAACTATTCAAAAAATCATCCAAAAAAACACTTTAAAATATGCTATTTAAAAAAACCCACTTTTAAAAAAACCCTGTGTATTTTTTAGGGTGGGTTTTACCCAAAAAAACCCATTGGGCTTTTTTGGGTTACCCACTGGGCAGCCAACCCTGAAAAAAATGCTAGTCAAGTAAAACTGCTTTTACTTTCAGTACTTTTATTTACTTCAGTTACTTTGGTTTACTTCAAGTACTTTGTTATACTCTAAGTACATTGTTTTACTTCAAGTAAAATACTTGGAAAGTACTTTAAGTACTTTTTAAATCTTCTTGAAAAAGCAAGTGCAAGTACATTTAAAAAAAAAATTCAAACATTCTAAAAAAATAAAAAAAAATAGACCCACAACTTAATAACAAAATGATGGCCGAAAAAAATTTGTAACTAACTCAGATATTAATAGGCAATTAATGATCTTAACCCTTAAGGTGCTGGCTAGTATACAGCCTCTATTATTAATACTCTTGTTTGGTAAATGCCTATAAAACACCTTTGAAATATGCACCATGGCAATAAAAAAACAATATCTGTTTCTTAATATTTCTATAAGGGGGATAAGTAACTATCCGTATTACCACTTTAACTGCCTGCAAATATACTGGTAAAAACCTAAGCATTGTAATAATGGTGTTTCTTTATAAAAGCTTTTATATTTTTTATTATTGCGGGCACTACTTAATACCACGTAGATTAAAAACAAATGAACCTGAATATAAAAATTTTGTTTTGTTTTAAGTTTTAAGGGGCTTATTTCCTCCCCACCAATATGGCTTATGAGCTGTTATTGAAAACAATACTACCATTATCCTTACAAATCTTAAAATATTAAATAACTTGACAAAATACAGAATTTCGTGCAAGCATACAAATGTTAATAAGCAAATTGTATTGTAAATATATACTTTAAATTTAACTCACCATCAAATCTGCAGTTTTTGGCTACAGTCCTAATTATATCCAAACCTAATGTATCACCAAATAACTCATTTAACTGTTGAACTACTTCAGTTTCTATTTGAAAATCACAGGTAGCCATACCTCACAAGAGTCCTTTATTAAAAATAACTTACTTTCTCTATTTATTTACCTTGAAAATAGGATCAGAAATTATAAAACAAATTGTGTATTCTCTTACATTTATATACTTTTGATAAGTGAAAAATTTAAAAACACACCAACAATTTACAATAACTTTTCAAAAAAAAAATTAAAAAATGATGAGAGAAATCATAAAATTAAGAATATTAAGATAATAATAAATTTTGATATACTAGATAAGGTATCTTTTATTGCGCACTGGGCTTTTTTGTTTATCAACCTTATCAACCTACTTTTAACCTGTGCGTTTGGTTTAACCTCTTTTTACCTTTTTCTGGCTAGTGCATATATATACGCCTAATCTAATACAAATGCAAATTTTAAACTCCGGCAAGTTGCAGGCCCCCACAGACCTTGTTGTTTTCAAGCAGTTTTAATGGTGGCGATCAAGAGCGTCTATTAACATTGCAGGTTTGTGGGCAAAAACCAAACATAAGACCGTCGGTGAAAATGTCTTAATCGTCGATTGGTCCGTCTTCATTTAAAAACAAAGTGTGTGTTGCAGAACGTTTTTAATCGTCATTTTTGTAACAAACAAACACGCTTCATTTACTTTTTCGGTGAACGACTGCATCTTTTGGCGATTAAAATGGTTAAAAATTAAATTGGGTGTAGGGAAATAAAAGTTGTAATCGTCCGACTGAGCAGTCCTAATCGGCGATTAGGAAGGTTATAAGAACGATTGTCTGTGAGGCCCTTAAGGCCCCCACAGACCTCGTTCTTTTTAAGCAGTTTTAATCGTGGCGATTAAAAGCCTTGATTAACATTGCCAGTTTATCGGCGAAAACCGAACAAAACACCGTCGGTGAAAATTTCTGACCGCGCTTGAAATCTTAATCGTCGAGAAATAAACACGCTTCATTTACGTTTCTCGGTGAACGACTACAGCTTTCGGCAATTAAGACGGTTTAAAATTTAATTAAGTGTAGGGAAATAAAAGAGTTAATCGTCCGACTAAGCAGTCATTGGCGATTAAGAAGGTTAAAAAGAACAATAGTCTGTGGGATCCTTAAAGGATAGTTCATGTACAGGGTTGTTCATATACTTGCGAAATGCGATTTGCAAAATTCGAAACTTGTACTGATTGGTCGATTTTAAATGTGTCAATTGTAGGAGGGCTTAATTTATAGTTTTTTGCGATTTGCAATATTTAAAATCTAGGGGGCGGAAAAATTAACGTATTTTAATTGGCAGACTTAAAATATGTCAATTGTAAAAGAGGTTAATCTAATTTTGTTTTGCAATATTTGAACTGTAGGGAATCGGAAAATTGACCTTGTTTTAAGATTTTGCGAATTACGTAAAATTTGAGGACCTTGGGCATACGTAGTGATATTGATACTCGTTTGTTTTGGCGTTGCTCAAAGATTGCGAATACCTGTATAGGTATCTATTACTTTTCTATCATAGTCGCATCGTGGTTATTCAAATTACAAATTAAATAATCTGATATTTTTGAATTACAAGCGCCTTTATGGTAGAGAGATAAGAATAAGACGAAGATAAGAATTGCATCGTGTTTATTTAAACATTTTTAACTAAAGCCCTTCTGTCCTCATGCATCGTTTACTGAAACATCGGCTTCGTAACTAAACCCTTAATGATGTACTTAAAATAATCACCAAGACGTTTTCAATGCATACTCCTGTATTACATGTTTACCGTTAAGGGCAAAAAATGTCTTTACAAATACCTAATGATGTGCCTAAATAATTATCGAAACGTCTATTTCATAATCGTCTAGTTAAACTACTAATAATGTACTTTAAAGAATTAGCAAATTATTTTTTATACTGTGTAATTATGTATTATATATTGTTCCGTAACACCCCGTATAAAAACACGATTCCTGGTTTTACACCTTTTTATTGGAAATCAGGTTTACAAAAGTTTATATGGTAACAATTCAACGTAACCTAACTAAGACAACTGTTTAACCTTTAACTGTTTGTCAACTACTGCTCTCTTCGAAAGTTGAAAATAAACTGACCCGTGCGGACTTTCTTTGCGCATTTCAGGGGCGCACCCAGGAAAAAATTTCGGGGGGGGAGGGTTATGAAATTACTGCATACCTACAAATTTTAAACAAAAAATGTATTTTTCATAAACAAAATACTGCGCTTATCGGTAGACAAAAATAAAATTCTACATTTAGGCTGTTTCTAGCATACACAAGTTAAACTAAGTTTAAGAAATGAAAATTAAATAAAACTAAGTTTTAACTTTCTAGGCTTTTGAACATTTTTTTTTTAATATCTTCTACACATGGGGTCAAGTTTCTATAAATATGTAAAAGAGTAAGACCATTTAGAAGGTTTTCTGAAGAACTATTTCTTAAATAATTTTTCAGTCTACGCAAAGTGGGAAAACTGCGTTTACCTTCCGCAGTAGAGGCAGGCAATACAACCATTATAAACAGCAATACCTTGATATTTGCAAAAATATCTGAATCTAAATCGTGTTTTAATGCGCTTAAGGCATCTCTGGGTCGCTCTTCACTTGGCAGTCTAGCAATTGCTCTATACCATAGATTAGCTCTTCTTTAGTTCCTGTCAGGTCATCGGCATCGTTATAAATTAAAATTAAAGAAACAAAAACAGATATTGTCTCCTCGGTGAGAAGGGAAGAGACTTTGAAATCCGGTTAATATTTGCCGAGGTCTTAAAAATCTTTCTTTTGAATATGCTATTAAAGAGTCCAAAAAATGAATATATATTGCATACATTTATAATAATAGGAACCCCGCGAAAAAATACACGCTTATTTTACTTGTTTAGTTACAACGGAATAAATCGCATTAGATTTTTTACTGGCAACGCGGCAATCGGCCCGAACGGACAACGGACGCGCAAGGGAAAACAGGAGACGATCGATTATCAATTAATGCCGGGTTGCCAAATGTCCGTTGTGGCGATTGCGCTGATGGTTTGAGCGATTTCTCGAATTTTACATTAATTACATAGTAGAAATTAATTGAGGACTGCGTTTAAATACTCAAACAAAAAATTAAACTTTATATTACTTTATGACTCTTGTTAATTTATAGTTTCGGTAACTTTTATAACGGAAAAACAGATTAATATAAAATTTGCAAAATAATTTCAAATCAAGGCTGAATATCAGGGGGTTTAACCCCGTAAACCCCCACTTGGGTGCGCCACTAAAGCCTGGAGACTTTCCAGAATTAGCTGGAAGAATTCTTTTATAGTCATTTAAATAAACTCGCATCTCGTCCGAGTAAAGGTAGGATTATGCAGAAAAATTAAGTTAAGTTAACAAAAATTAAGTTAATATAAATTAAGATATTTGTGTGAAAACATGCAAATCAATTTAAAAATAATAAAAAAATGAAGCATGCATAGGGCAAATCACTGTTAATAGGGATTTGTGATTTCTATTTCATCGGTGCACTCTCTAGCAGCTGTCCGGTAATTTGTTAACTTCTTAAAAAAATATTTGTATAAAAAATATATAATTTTGTTATATTTTTTTATAATGCATGGGAAAGACCAGTTTCTGTTAGCCTATTTTATAATGTTATTGTGTGGGAGTTTAATTATTTTAACAAGGAAACGTTTATTTAATTTTTTGTTAAGGTTAAAAAATTAAAATAAGTTAAGAAAGACAAAAATTGGTTATCTTCTTAACTTACTTAATTTTTAATTTATGTGTATAATTAAAACCATTTCATTACATAATGTTTATCTTTTCTTGTGTTATTTTAACTTATTTTATCTAAATTTAATTTTTCTGCATAATCCTAACTTAAGATAAATTGCAGTCACGTCGTTTTCGATTGGAGCCATATGGGGCATCTGTCATTTAACATCTAAATGATATATTTATTAATTAATTGGTATGCTTTAGCTTCATAATATTAACCGATGTTTCAATTTTAATCATCATCGGGGTTAAATTCCGATTTTAACAGATAACTCTTGAACGCTCTTCGATGAAAAATCATTCTTGTAAGCCAGAGGTGGCACTCTGTATCTTTCATATTTAGCGATAAAGAAAGAGATGAAAAGGAAGAGATTTTATCGTTTGGCATTTGGTACCGGTAAGCAATTCTTTTTATGGCTTTGACACCGGTTCGGAATTTGCGAAGTGGTATCGGATAGAGATATTTGGATAGACCGGGAACTAAAACATCGTTTTTATGGCTTTTGCCACTTTTTACGTAAAAAAAGAACGAATAAACCAGCGAGGAATGGACGACATAACTCGTTTATTGTATTATTGTCTAATTTTCTTTAATAAAATTGTTTTGTTTTGTTGGAAAATGCTGCATGTAAAAGATGAAACGAAGAAAGAATTTATAAAAACGTGTCCAGAAACAAATTATGTGAATAAAGTGACATTTTTCGCAATGACGCAACTTTCTAACCGCATTGTTTCCGGATTTATCGATCTTTTCGCCTAATAGCATATTTTTTTGAAAATTTGCTTGCCCATATTTATTTATTTATTATATATATTATTTTTTATTGTATTTCATTAAGTTATTTATTTTTTAATGATTTTATGTGCTTTTAACTTTTATTTTATGTAAATTTATAATATGACTTATTTGTAAACTGTTACGCTTTTGTTAGTTGTTCTTTTTAAAATTTTATTTTTTAAGATTGATACTTATATTTTTTAATGGTTAAAGTCGCTGTAAGTAACCAATTTTTAATTTTAATAGTCAAGCAAGGTATTGTAATTCTTTTTAACTATGTTTTATTTTCCTATGTAAATTATTGATTAGCTAAAAAATTTGCTAAATAAAGAATTTAATAATAATAATTATATGGCAGAGCGAATTAGAAGTACGGCAGTAAAATTGGAATTTTAATTGCATTAAGATTATATTTATGCTATGGAAATTACCAAAGTATCAACCTAATAACTCATGTTTGATACTGAACCAATAATTATAATTCATTTATATGTTTGCTTGCAGTTATGTATGATTTTTAGGCATATAGGCAGGCCTATTATCTTTATTTTATTAAAGAAATTCTATACTTATTTTAACAAATAAAGTGTTCGTTCATAAATAAATCAATGCAATCAATTGCAGATACAGATTACTTATAAAACAAATTTAAATGTGCACTAAAATACCCTTTCACCTATAAAATTAAAGTCATGTTAATAAACCAAAATTTTTTATTACTAAAAATTTTCAAAATAAGTTCTTTACTGGGAGCCATCTAGATTTACTACCGGAGGCAGCGCAGCCTCTGGACGTTTTGCCTATTCAAAAAAAAGTTAAGGTTAGGATTAATTTCTTTAGGTTTGCAATAACCTTTAAAATTAGTAATATATTTTTCACTAAAATGATATTAGGTTTTGGATATTTTTAACTTATATTGTTATGTAGGCTAGAAGGTAAGAGTATTTTTGTTTCATTTTAATTGTTCTTTGTACACATATTTGGTTTTAATTATTTTTATATGAGCCTTTAGATATTTCTTACCAATTAATAAATTTAATTTTATTTATTGTTTTTGCTGTTTTAAAATGTATATATAATTATTTGTATTTTTTAAATATATTATTTTTATTGTGCACCACATAGTTTTTCTATTGTAAAAAATGATTTTGATGGAAAATAAAGGATATTAATATTATTATATTATAGAATGTTCTTTAAAACCCCACCGGCTTTTCAAATCACAAACAAAAATTGCTTTTTAATTAAACTCATCAACAGAGATAGTTATATAATGTTATATATAAGATAAAAATGAAACAGAACTTCTTTTCAAGGCGACACCTCGGAAGGTGTCGCTATTCCGTCTTTACCCTACCTCATCGGATATTACGCATCTCAACAAATTGAACGACCGAGCATAAGATTACCGAATAGCGAAGAGATGCAATCCTATCGCTATTTTGTTTACAGAGTGCCACCTCAGATGTTTCAATTTAATGTTCGTCGTTCGTCGAAAATTAATTGATGATCTTAGTGGAAGGGTGGTCAAGGCGTTTGATTTAGTCGTACTGTAAAAATGAGTATTCGTTTGATTTTAAGCATCCGAACTAAAAGTTTTTTTTATTTAATTTAATGTTTGAGAGGTTGACATCAAGACAGTTAGGTTAGATAAAATTAGAGATGACTTGGAGCCCTATAAAAAGCTAGGTTATAAAAATAATACATGCGCAGAAGAAAAAATAAGTAAGGTTAGGTTTGTAATAGTGATGGGATATCGAATTAAAAATAATCGATAATCCGATTATTAAAATAATCGCTATCAGCGATTATTCAGATTTAATTTGAATTACGAAAAATAACCTGATCCCACAGAATTGATTACGCGTCGCGAAAAAAAAAATAACATGTAATAACGAATAAGATTTAATATTTTAACAGTAAAGTATATATTTATGTAAATAGAGAGGACAACTTAATTATAAAAGGTAATTTACTTACGGGCTCGGGATTTTATAAAAATTTTGTATACTGTGTTTTGGGGGCTTATCACAAATCTGTAGTCATATTTTGTCGGACTCTTCTAGTTTTTGAGTTATAACGCCCCACTGAACCTAATCTCACATCTGCAAAACTAAAATTCTTAAAAATGAATTATCTCCAAAATGGAAGATTGTATGGTAATAAACTTATTATTTTATACGATAAATTTAATTTTACCTTAATTAAACAATTATTTTTAAAAGCAAACAAGCGCTTCCAAAAAATATTTTTACTTTTATAAATGTCAAAAATTGTCTAGGTATTTAGACAATTTTATGTTGGACCACCAGGGAATTTAAATCGCGAAAAATAAAAATAATTCAAATTTATACAGTAGGCCATTCAATTGTTTCGCGGGTCCCTGACGTACCAACATAAAACAGTCTAAAATCTCTAGACAATTTAGTTGACATTTATAAAAGTAAAAATAATATTTTTGGGAAGTGCTTGTTGTGCTATTTTTTATTAAAAAAGGTGAAATTAAATTTATCTTATAAAATAATTAGTGTATTTCGATAAAATCTTCCATTTTGGGTGTAATCAGTTTTAAAAAGGAGGAATTTTAGGAAAGTTTTGCTGGTTAGGTTCGAGTGGGGCGTTATAACTTAAAAACTACCAGAGTACGAAAAAATTTGACTTCAGATTCGTGATCAGCGTTTCAAAAATCCTCGGTATACAAAATTTCAATAGAATCGGCCCTGGGCCCGGTAAGTAAAAAATTACCATAAAAAATTATAGCAAATGGAAAATTTACTTACTATAATAATAATAATAATAATAAAATATAATAATAATAAATATATTATACAGTGTCAAAAAAGTCCAGAATCCCCGTTGACGAATTATTAAGGGGATCCCGGACTTTTATGACAAACTGTATCTTTAGTCTTTGTGTTTAGTGACATCGGAATCGAGTTACATATTCATTCAGAAATCAAGAATTTAAAATTCAAACGATTAAAAAATAAAATAATTATATAATTCGAATTATCAATTAATCCTATTATTGAAATTATTCATAATTCAATAATTCGATTCCTAAAATAATCCGATTATGCCCATCACTAGTTTGTAATTTATTTATACACGTGCGCAGTAGATAAAATTAAGTAAGGTTAAATTTTGACAGACGCATGCGCAGTAAAATCTGGTAATTGTCTCGAAAGTTGCCTCCTCTCCTATTTTGACCAAAATTGTTATACGAGGTTTTTTTGGGGCGCTGATTACAAATCTGAAAAAATATTTTTTCAGCAACGTTTTGTTTTTGAGATATTCATCATCAAGGTTGAAAATAAAAACTAACCTTATTTACACTATTCCTCCTTCTTTTTGCACAGAGTTCTCGATTTTTACACTTAATTGGCACAAAGTATTTCAAAAACACATTTTATAAGCAAATCTGAACTGCCTTTGAACTTAAAAGTTCGCAATTTAATGGAAAAAAGGTGTAAAATAAATAAAAATAAGGTTTTCAAAGGTGTTTATTAAATATTGTGTGCCACTTTAGTGTAAAAATCAAGAATTGTGTAAAAAAGAAAAGGGAATACAGTGAAAATAAGGTTGGTTTGATTTTTAACTTTAATGATAAATGAATATCTCGAAAACGAAATGATGCCGAAAAAATATTTCTTTAGAATCGTAATTAGCGCCCCAAAAAACCCCCGTATACCAAATTTGATCAAAATCGAAGAGGAGGCAACTTTTGAGAAAATTACCTAAAATATTTCTGAATAACAAACATACCTGTTGGGGTTATCTTTAAAAAATAATTTATTAGAAGTTGTCCATATATTTAACACGTTAAAGATTCGATTGGCGAACATATACTAACTACTCATTATACTGTCAAAACAAAACGTCAAATTATTCAAGGTTAGAAATGCAAACTGCAGCCAGCTGAGGAGTGCTTTGCTTTGTAAAAAAATATTAAATTAAAATTTTAATATAACTATTTTGGAAGAAGAAAGTTAACTTATTATTAACTCAACAATAAACAAAAATCTTAAGTTTTGCGTTACATGATACACTAATTAATGCGTTCGTAGAAACTTGGGTAAGAATAACCAGTATTTTAATATCAGATACCTATTTAGTACTAAATACTTTAGCTACTAGCAAGAATATTAAAAAAAAGGAACAATTCTCTTAAGTTAATTAAAATTAAACGATGTTTGTCATTTGGGTGGAAAGAGAACTGTTCCTCATATAGATAATGAATGTATTAAAAAAGAGATTTATACCTTTGTGTAAGTAGGACTTTTGCAAGTAGTAACTAAAAGTAAAGTACGTTTCACAATAATTCGTTGATTTCTCGTTTAACCTTCTACTGTTAGCCGTAAAACTCCATAAACTTTGGGTACCCGCATGTAGGTTCAGACTTATAATTTCCTTTAATTATTATTGTACCTGCTTTTTGGTATATTATGTAGGTTAAAGGCAAATTTCAGGTGTTCCATATAAAGCAGAGTCTTTTCATCTTAGTTCATCAGTCATTTGGAGTTTGTTAAGGTATTTTCATGTGTGTTATTAAGCTTCCAAAATAGCTACCCTAAACTATTGATATTAGTAGGTAACCAGGCCCTGTACTATTTTAAAAGGTGCGGTGCCTACACAATAGATATTTGTTAGGCAACTTATTTATGGCTGGGTTTACCATTGAGGGTTGTCATTTAAATTTTATTGCGGTCGAGAAATCAACAAATTATTGTTTTCTCAAAGTTACTGTTTACTCTCATGTATTCTCTCTCACTGTTCTTTACCTTAGTTTAAAAATAAAGACCCAGATAAACAGTAACAAATGGTATCCCCAAAAAAAAATGCTTTAAGTAAATGCTTGTATTATTATGTCATAATAGTTATACTATTACTCTATAATAGTTTAGTCAGGAGCATTCTTGAATATAATAGTGTAATTTGGGCACCATTTTACAATTGTTATGTAAATAGGTTGAAACGCATCAAAAATAAATTTGTAAAATTTTTACTTTATAAGTACAGATTTCCCTGTCAAAATTTAAGCCACGAGACAAGATTGTTGTTAACAGGGATGTCAAGTCAGGAGTGCAGGCGAAAAAGAGCCTAATTGCTTTTTTTGCATAAAATTGTAAATGGTATAGTTAACTGTCCCGTTCTATTAGGAAAAATAAACTTTAAAGTACCAAGTTGGCACACCAGATCTAGACATCTCTTTTCTGTAAATACCCACTGAACAAATTATGGTAAGACGGCGTTTATTGATCGGTTAATTAGTAATTACAATAACAATTACTCAACCATAGATTTGTTTTGTGCTACAACAGAAACACTAAAAGAAGCACATAGGAAGTGTAATGTTTGTATTTCGTAGATTTTTTTTGTTATTAAGCGTTTTTTACATTTTATATATTTAACCTTTTATATTTTAACTTATTTTAAATATGTGTTTTTTTAATTAAAGTGTACATATATTTTTT
>JAHBCN010006119.1:37500-50886 GCA_019359885.1 Listronotus oregonensis | reverse complement strand
TTTAGAGATTTATTTAAAGAATAAAGAGCAGTTCAGTACCTTCAAAAAGGGTTATGAAGATTTATTTTTCTACCCTAATACTTCTTGCAAAATAGGGGTTGCGGAAATTATCAGTATTTAGAATCTAAAAATATGATACTCTCTTATCAAATTCTGGGACAAGGAGTCTGATCCACATGTTTTAAACTGCAAAGACCAATTGTAGATGGCGCCATCACTTTTTTTTTTATTTACGAAATTATTACGGCGATAAACATACTTCTAACAATGATCTACTTCTCAACACCTTTGGTGTTAAAAACGTGATTATTTTTCTTCGGTATAAGAATACGAGCTCCCCTTAACGAAAACGGGGCTAAAATCTACCACTTGATCACCATTCCGTCTCGGATGCATATTCTTGGTTGGCATCATCAATCTCCTTCTGATCTATTCGGTCCACTCTTTTTTTCTCTTGGTCTATTTCTTCTTCTGTTTTTTCTTTTGCCCTTTGTCTCTGGTTCTACTTCTATCTCTCTATCTTTACCTGCATCTATTTCTTCTCCTTTCTCTGCTTGTTCAGGTACGATTATGTCTTCATTTTCCATTTCCTTGTAATTAGAACACGGACCTGAATGATATAAACTACAAATAATCGAGCACTTTGGTCCTGCTGTCATATATGAACATTGTTTGTTACAGCCCATCGTAAACTGACAAGAAATAATTTTCAACAGGTCTGGATGTGCCGGCTCTTTTGTTGTCTGGACCGGTGATAATTCATCTCCTGTACATTTCCACCCCCATTCTTTTGGCGGCAGTTCGTTCGCGAGCAAATGCTGCACTTGTAAATACACCCGATATAAGTGTTGCCTTGCAGCTTCATCGGTAGGGGGCAAGCCCGCAAGTCTAATCGAACATTTTTTGTCGGTTAATCGTCCAAAAGTCTGGAATCAAAGAGCCCCGATAGACCCGAATATTTTTGAAGACTACGGAAAGACAAAAAAACCACTGCAAGAAAAACACGTTGTTAATGAAAATACACAAAAATATTTATTGATTCTTTCGGAATATATTTAACACCTTTTTAAAGCCCCATTATCGAAAGGATTTGGTAAAAATACTATTTATAAAAAAATATGAACAGATTGATAGGAGGATTAAAATATCGAGCCAAAACTAATTTTGGCTCGAGTTTTCAATATTCTAGAGAAACAAAAAAAAGGAAACAGTAACAAGATATTATAGCTACAGGTTCCTTCTTTCAGATAAACTTTGAATCATGAAAAATATGCATTTTGACGTGAGTAATTTAAAAATTTGTTCGCTTGCTTGGAAGTGTAAGTAGCTTAGAGCGCCTTTTGAGATGTGGGGTAGGTGCAAAAAATACGCGGCGCGTTAATGTCCGGTTATCCAAGAACCATCAAATTTCAACAAAAGTGATGGGAAACATTTTTGCAGCTAATAAACTGCTCTTCATTTTCGTCTAAATACAAATTGCGTAAGTATCATATTTCGGGAGATATCGGCCAAAATAGTTGAAAAAAATTAATTTCCCGGCTCTTAAGAGCCATTTTCAGGCCCTTGCGGACATTTTTCTATCTATGATATTTTTAGAGGTCAATGTAAACATTCATACCTGCAAATTAAAAAAACACTGTGACGGCCCAACCTAATCCTCAGGTCCACAATTTCGTTTACTGAACTAATATACATATATGGATGGAATATAAGTATATTCAAAAACATTAAAACTTTATGCATCATGAACAAGAGCTATTTATTTTTTAAACATCTCTTGTGAGGCTGTTTTTAATAAACTAATATAAACTGCTCAACAAAAAGATCGTACCATTTAAATTTTAGACCCATTTTCAAACTGCTGTAACTTTTTTAAAAATTAACTTTTTTGAATATCTAAAACGAAGTTTAAAACCGCGTTTCTTCTGCTTTAAGCTGTATTGCATTTAGTTTTAGTAAGATGAATCTTATCATGATGTACAGTGTGATCAATAGAGTGCTGCAAAAAAACAAAAAATTCGAGTGTGTCCCATTTCAGTGATAATTTTTTTTTGTCGTTATAATATGGGTTGTTACCAAGGTCATATCAATATCTCTAGACGTTTTTGCCAGTTTTTGAATTGAGGACCTCTGGCTTGCGATACACTTCTAAACGTCAAATTTTGGTAATCAATTCTTAAAAAAGCTATAACTGGAAAATTGATTGACGGATTTCAATGAGTGTTTCATATTCGGAAAGCTCATTTTATGTAGATTTTTTATGTCCTAAGCACTTTTAGATAGGTTATAATTTTATGAGTATACGGGGCCAACAAATACCAAACGCGTACCTGATTTAGAAATCCTAAATATATGGTAAATTATTGAACGCCAAAGGGACCATATGTGTGTGTTTTGTAAATTTGTAAATTTATTCGGCAAAAATGCGTCGTTATTATGGCATTAGGTGTGAATGGTAGGAATTCCAACAACGCCTTAAAGTTTTAAACATTTTTAAACATAAATTAGGTATTTGGTATACGGAGTGATCAACAAAGTAATTCAAAAAATTTAAATGTTTAATTTTGTGCCATTTTGGATAGCAAAATGTTTTACTTATTAGAATAATATTGTTTTTTCGATATTCCTAGACGTTGTTGCAAGTCTTTATTATTAAAATGCTAGATGAATGTAAATTTAGGATTTCCCAGTAATACATTTTACACATGTTTTAATAAACGTTAAAAAATAAAACACTCTATTAGATAAAATGTTTTTATAAATCTCAATTGGTAAATTACATTTAATAACCAATATTAAAAACAACAATAGTAACAGATAAAATTAATGATGTAACGAACAGAAAAGAAACATTAAAATTAATAATGGGTGGGTCCCTCGTGAGCCCTCCTAACTTCCTCTACCCTTCTTGACATGCTATTCACTAAGCTTGCAAGGAAGTTCTGGGGAATATCGTTCCATTCCACTCTTATTGCATTTGCCATGTCATCCAAGTTGTTAAAATTATGCTCTACGTTATTCAATTTTCTTTTAATCCAACTCCATACGTGTTCTATCACATTCATATCCGGCGATCTTGCAGGCCAAATCATTCTTTCAATATTGTTATCCCTTAAGACTTCTTGGACGATTCTGGCTCTATGTGGACGAGCGCTGTCGTCCCCCAAGACAAAATCGTTGCCAAAGTTTTGTGCAAAAGGAATAACAATATCCTAATACACATATCTCGATACCTTTCAGCATTCATCGATTCTCCCACCAAAACAACCAAATCTGTTCTCCCATTCAACATCACACCACCCCACACAAGCAGTCCTCCACCTTCAAACGGTACCCTTGCATCCATGTTTTCTTCCAGATATCGTTCATTTCTTGCTTTTCCAGACGAAAATTCGTCCGTCACTTTCATACAAATTAAACCTACATTCATCCGTAAACATGCACCTACTCCATTCTGCTATCCCCCAGTTAGCATGATCTACAGCCCAAAGCCTCCTTGCAGCTCTATGAGTAGCCTGCAAAGCAGGGCAGGCAGCACGCCTGCGCGCCTTAAGTCCTCGCTCATGAAGCCGTCTCCTGATAGTTTGTGTGGAGACCCTTACGCCACTTGCTGCTTGGAAACTTCGGCAATTTTTGGTAGCATTAAGAGTCCTACAGCGATTGAGGTTTCGTATTATTAGACGATCTTGCCTAGCTGTCGTTTTTCTGGCTCGTCCGCAGCGACCCTGTTGGCGGTAATTTACACTACCATGGGCTCGTGCTCTAGCTAGTGTTAACAACAGATATTGGGGTGCCCACAAATTCCGCAATGTTCGGTATAGTACAGCCTTGTTGACGTAATCTGCTTAGGATTAAAACTATTAGACATGTAACTACTACTAAATGTATTATTTCGGTGTCTAAAAACTTACCGCACTATATTTCGTAGTTCATTTTCGCTTAGTTTTGCCATTTTTAAAGAGTAAAGTTACCTCTACAGAAGTTTTGTTTGACTTACAAACTGTTTTATGACAATGACATTATTCCATCGTTGCTATAGAAACGTATCGCTGCTATAGATAAATTCAATGTATCAAGTAAATATTTTTTTCTTTTTGTAGAGGTAATTTGACTCTTTGAAAACTAAGCTAAAATCAACTAAAAAATATAGTGCGGTAAGTTTTTGGACACCGAAATGTACTAAAAAGAGTTTCAAGCCTAACAATTTTAATCTAAAACATCTTGCGCAAGCAAGGCCGTTCTGTAGCTAATGTTGCGGTAATTATGGATACCATAATAAATTTGAAAGCACTTTGTTGATCACTCCGTATATCATGGTGGATAACACCAAATACCCTAATTTATGTTTAAAAATGTTTAAAACTTTAAGACGTTGTTGGAATTCCTACCATTCACACCTAATGCCATAATAACGACGCATTTTTGCTGAATAAGTTTACAGGCACTTAAACAGCATAAATCGATTAACGGTAGAAATCGTTTCGAGATATTGACACAAACTTCAACTGGGCCATTTTTAAACAAAACACACACATATGGTCCCTTTGGCGTTCAATAATTTACCGTATATTTAGGATTTCTAAATCAGGTACGCGTTTGGTATTTGTTGGCCCCGTATACTCATAAAATTATAAGCTATCGAAAAGTGCTTAGGACATAAAAGATCTACATAAAATGAGCTTTCCGAATATGAAACACTCGTTGAAATCCGTCAATCCATTTTCCAGTTATAGCTTTTTAAGAATTGATTACCAAAATTTGACGTTTAGAAGTGTATCGTAAGCCAGAGGTTCTCAATTCAAAACTGGCAAAAACGTCTAGAGATATTGATATGACCTTGGTAACAACCCATATTATAACGACCAAAAAAAATTACCACTGAAATGGGACACACTCGAATTTTTTGTTTTTTTGCAGCACTCTATTGATCACCCTGTACATCATGATAATATTCATCTTACTAAAACTAAATGCAATACAGCTTAAACTAGAAGAAACGCGGTTTTAAACTTCGTTTTAGATATTCAAATAAGTTAATTTTTGAAAAAGTTACAGCAGTTTGAAAATGGGTCTAAAAATTCAATGGTACGATCTTTTTGTTGAGCAGTTTATTTACACAAATTGTTTACAAAGACAATGTTTACCTAATCAGATCAATAATGTTTCACTGTTAAACAATCCTTGCTTAAAATGTTTAGATTGTTACATTCCCTGGAAAGTGTTAGACGATGTTATGGTTTCAATAACACTAAAATTTTGAACTTTCATTGTCTTTATTTGTTTATTGATACACAACGTTTCGGTCGGCGATGTATCTGCAACCGTTTTTAAGTGATAACTAAAAACTATTCTTAAAAGCTACGCCTTATATACCGGGTTGTGCGTCGCCGAGCGGAACATAGGATAACTTTTTGAAGAAACCAACCTGACAAGATGATCAAGAAATCGTTGACAGTCGGTATTTGAAAAAAATATAAATTATTCAATCGACGAAAAAGTATCCGTAATTAAGTGGCATTATGCGGAAAACAGTTTTAGAGCGGTGTCTGAAAGGTTTTCAGTTTATTTCCCCACCAAGCATATTCCGTCCATTTCAACTATTAAACGTATTTTTAGTAAGTTCGAGTCCAAAGGTACCGTAATAAATAATTGTAAATGTTCAACTCAGAATATCGAAAATAAAGTCAAAGAAAGAGAAAACAGAGATCTTAATATTCTACTGAGTGTGGAGAAAAACAAAATGGTTAGTACGAGGGATCTTGGGCAAGAGGTAAATAAACATCATACAACGGTATCGCGCACTTTAAAAAAACACAAATATTATTCGTATCAATTCGAAAAACATCATGTGCTGCAGGAAGAAGATAAACAGCGAAGAATGGCATTTTGTTTTGACATGATGGGAAGAGCACATAACGTTAGAAATTTTTTAGGAAATATTTGTTTTACCGATGAATGTACATTCACCCTCAACAATGAACCAAATGTTCAGAATTGCCGGTAACAAATGTATTCGTGGGAATTATCGGACAACATATTATTGTTTTTTTTTATGAACTATAACCTGACAGCAAGAACCTATTTTGACTTATTTTAAAATCAAATTGGACCCGCTCTGGAAGAAGTTGTTCGGGAAGATCAAATGATCTGGTACCAAATGGATGGTTACCCCGCCCATAATGCCCGTATGGTTAGAGAGTACCTGGAAAATGCTTTTAACGATAATATTATTGGTCCACGGTACCGGATACTTTGGCCAGCCAGGTCACCTGATCTTTCACCGAATGACTCCTTTCTGTGGGGTCACTTGTCACTTAAAAAGTGGCGTTTATAAAAGTGTAAAGTTTTAGAATCTTAACCAGCTACAAAACGCTATCTCGTTAGAATGTAATAAAATTTCGCAATATCAGCTTAGCAACGTTAGAAATGAATTTTATGATCGGTTGGGATATTGTTGAGCTGTAAATGGGAGGTTGTTTGAACATTTGATTAATTAATGTTTTTATGTAATTTTCTATTACTTTTAAAAAAGTTATTGTATTTTATTTTATTTTATTTTTCCACACCTAGTAAAATATTAAAAGTTCAGTTCTCTCCTTTTTCGGATCAATTTTCGATCTTCTAAAATAAACATTTACAATTATTTATTGCGAAGGCTTTGGACTCGAATTTACTGACAATACGTTTAATGGTTGAATTGGACCAGAAAGGCTTGATGGGAAAATAAATTGAAAATATTTCAGATACTGCTGTTGGTTTAATTAAATTCTAGTATGATAAAATTATTTTTTTAATGATTGATAGTAATATTTGTTATTAAATAAACTTAATTGTTACATTAAATAATAATGTTAACGTGTCTTTTACTTTAACATTCCTTGTATTTGGCTGTACGTCAGATTTGACAAAGCCTTATAACAAATTGTTTGCTGGTGGCTGGTGTCTGTTTGGTTTTACCTGAACCGAAAATTTGGTAATTTTGCAATTATATTTAATTGATTAATTTAAGATTCGTATATTAAGATTTTTTTAAACTTGGCACGAGGGTTTATCAGATTGGTCTCTTCAAAAAGTTATCCTACATTTTTTCTGTAAAATGTACAGGGAAGCCAATAAATAACCCCCATAAATTTTACATTGGATTTCCTATGTTCCGCTCGGCGAAGCACCACCCCGTATTATCCGTTGTTCACCGAAGCTTTCCGTTTTTGCACGGTTCAGCAACGGCTGCCAGATATTCGGAATATCGATACTGGGCTAGCTAAATACATTTTACTTGTTTACAATTATTACAGCTTTTTTAAATTTGCTTTTCTTTTAGTGGGTTTTTTTATGAATAGTTTTTGCTTCCAACCATTGTATGCGGTGTTGTTTTAACCAAGCATGTTCGGTAATGCCTGACTTTGACGTTTCACCTCGTTCCGTATGTTTTTTGTGTTCTCTAACTCTAACTTTGAGTGGTCCTTTTATTTTCTTGATATAGACTTCGCCACATTCACTGGGAATTGGGTTGATACAGTCATTATTTAAAACATTGTTGTCCGGTCTCGTCTTAGTAAGAATACTTTTTAGAGTGGTTTAGGATTTAAATTTCGTTTTAATGTTATTTGCAATTCTGCAGATTTTTTCCGAAGTTGTTTTTATATATACAATTGCCATAAATATTTGGTCATGTGGATTCTCGTTTAAGTTAAAGTTTTTTGTCTTTTTTTGATATTTTTTGGTGTTTGCTTACCGTTACCATGTCCAAAGTCGGTGTATGTTTTAGGGCTATGGCAAAGTTTAACCCTATTCTTTAAAAATGTTCTTCTGTTTTCCAAAGAGTTCGGGAAGACATATTAATTCTAGTCTTTATGTTGACAGTCTGAGTGGTTAGTTGTTTACCTTAAAGTCTGTTTAGTTTGTTCCGTCTGTATACAAACGTCCTAGTAAAAGAATCGTCAAATATTATCCGAGCCAAGCTTAAAGAAGAAAAACACTAGTGGAACGCACCACCCTGCCGCTGGATGGAGTGATGGACTCCTTGAAGCTTTGCCTCCGCAGTTCCTACTTTCAGGTAAAAGATGAGTACTAAGCGCAGCATAATGGACTTCCCATGGGTTTATCGCTTTCCCAGTGGAAGCAAATATTTATATGGAATGTTTTAAGGAACACATAATTAAAACTGTACCAACCAAACCAAAAGTTTGACTAAAATATGTTGATAATACTATTATTGTATGGACAGGTAATGACAAAGAACTTTCTTTAAACATCTTAATGTCCTCCGAACTTGTATCAAATTCACAATAAAGAAGGAGCAAAATCCGGCCCTACCTTTTTTGATGTTCTAGTCAAACAAAATAATATACACATAATATACAAACCTCGTCATACAGAAAACCTACCCACACTGGACAATATCTACAACAGAATTCTAATCACTCTAATCAAACGAAACATGGGGTCATACGTTCTCTAAATAACCGGCCAGTGACCTTATGTAACAGTAAGTAATCCCTGCAAGAGAAAATAAGTAACATTACTAGGGATCTTAAGCAAAACGAAAAAAGTGAAAGACTGGTAAAGGAAACAATCGAAAAATATCAAGATTAGAAAAAAAAAACTTTAACTTGAACGAGACTTCACATGACCAAATATTTATGACAGTTCCATATATTAAAAAAACTTCGAAAAAGATTCGCAGAATCAAGAATAAGTTTAATGTTAAAACGGCATTTAAATCCCAATCCACTCTAAGAAGTACTCTTGCTAAGACAATACCGAACCACAATGTTTCAAATAATGACTGTATCTACCAAAATCCCTGTGAATATGGCGAGATCTACATCGGGGAAATGAAAAGACCACTCAAAGTTTAAGTTAGAGAACACAAAAAACATACTGAACAAGGTAAAACGTCGAAGTCAGGGATTGCCGAACACGCTTGGTCAAAACAACACCGCATACACTGGTCGAAAGCAAATATTATTTATCAAAAAACCCACTGGAAGGAAAGAAAATTTAAAGAAGCTGTAATAATTGTAAACCACCAAAATATATTTAGCAGGCCCAGAATTGATATTTCGAATATCTGGCAGCCGTTGCTGAACTGTAAAAAATCGGTCAAGCTTCGATGAACAACGGATAGTGTGCATTATACACTAAGCTTTTAAGAATATTTTTAGTTATCACTTGAAAACGGGTGGAGATACATCACTTACCGAAACGTTGTGTATTAATTAAAAAATAAAGACAACTAGGGTCCAAGATTTTATTGTTATTGTTTAGATTGTTGTTATATTATTTTAAATCGCTTTAGATTTATAAACAGCACAGAGCAATACTAGCCAAACGTATTTTTATATCAAAAAGTTATTAAAGTAAAGCTAATAGATTTAAATTTTATTTTAGCACAGCTCATGTAAAAATTATGTAAATTTTATTACGGTTTAATTTTTTACCACTAGAAATGAAAAGCAGAATATCTTTTATTAGACTCCAACTTAGTTTAGAAACTTCCGGTAAAAACAAACCCAATTTTATTGGTTAAAGAATATGAAACCATAAAAAAGTTAACACTAACATTCTGTGTTTTGTTTACAGACGCTTAGATACTCTTTTTTTTTTTTTATCAACTTGGGCTTTCTCGGAAATATTTGTTTCGCTTGCTATACAAAATGTATCGTTCTCTTACGTATAATAACACTTGTTGTTGGCTTTCACCTGTAATTTACCTTAAGGTAACAGAAAGAGGTATCTAATGTAGGTAAAAAGAATTATTCCGTTAGTTAGGGATTGTTCACAATAGTCGTCAAATTGGGGTAAAATAGGATTTATTTTGATTGATAACATTTAATAAATATCTCTGAATTGTATAAACTAAAAACTTATCGAAAAAGTACGTAACAATGTATATAAAAAAGTAAAAAAAAATTAAAACTTTTCTCTTTCCACTGGTAAATAATTATTTGTTTGTATTTTTACGTTTTGTTTTTCTGACTTCAGTACTACCGACCTAACGATTTTCCTATAAAGTTTAAAAAATGTTACTGTCTATTTGCTTTAAATTAAAGATTTTATTATTACACACAAAAAAAAACAAATTTAATTACCCACAAGATATATCCATATTATAAAATAGTTAAATGATAAAGTCATCAAATGATAACATTAAGGGCAAAAATGATAAAAAACAAGTAACAAGAGAAGATACTAATTATTTAAATGATTTTAATTAAACAGGCCTTTTTAATTTACTGTTTTAAAAACTGCTGTTTTTTATAAATTTATTAAAAAAACCATCCATTTAAATGGATTCGTGAATTTTATTTTAATGTCATAAGGCCGGTGGTATTTTTTTAAACCAGCCTTATAAGCATAAAAATTTAATTTCAAAGTAAATCGATTTTTTAAATTATTTTTGTAAAATAATTTAATAAATTTGTTATAAATTGTTTAACTAAATAATCGCGATGATAAATATACATATTTCTTCATTCAACAAATTAATATATTCTGTATGTAACCCTAATATTTTGTTTAAATACAGAAACATATCATAATGAATTTTATATTTGTATTTTAGTGCAGAAATGTTATTGTTTTACTAGTTAAACAAATAAATGAATGAATAAATCCTTGATTTTAACGATATGTTCTGCAATTTTCGTTTAAGCATAAAACGATATGGAAATTTATTCTGAAAAGCAATAGGACAATTGGTTTGTGCATAAAATCTTTTTTTTTTATCTTGGGACAGTCCACAAAAGCTGATGCCTAAGTACTAACGTACCGTGGGTGTCTTCAGTGTGGTGAGAGGGAGTTTGTTCACACGGGACTTAAATTTTTGGAGATTGGGAGGAGAAGGAAAAACTTCTGCGGGCAGCAGATTCCACAGTCTTGACACTCTAGGGATAAAGGAACGAAGAAAGCGGGAAGTTCGGGGCCTCTCTAACTGAACTGTAAAAGGATGCATAAAAGTTGCACTACGTGTTGCTCTGTTGGGAGCTGCCAGAGAAGGAATTATACTGGCCAACTCCTCTGAGCAGAAGCCGTAAAAATACCTATAGAAGAGCGACAGATCCCCTACAGCTCGACGGTGGGCAAGAAGAGGAAGCCTTTCTGTGAGCGTTGGATCATTAATAAGACGAACGGCTCTTCTTTGAATGGAGTCCAGAATGCTAAGTGTTATAGGGGACGCCATTCCCCAGACATGAGAACAATATTCTAAAGAGGGTCTGATTTGGGATACATACAGGGTGTACAAATTGGAAGAAGAGAAATATTTTCTGGCTCGGAAGAGAAATCCAATCTTTTTTGAAGCTGCCGAAGCTATGGATAAAATGTGTTTGTGCCAGTTGAGGTTATTCTCAAAAGTAACGCCGACAAGATTAAACGACTCTTTGTTCTGCAGAACTTGGCCTCTCATATGTAAGGGATGAGCATTTGCAGACTTTTTTCGCGACAGCGAACATGACTGTGTTTTCAAAGCATTAAACTGAACAAGATTTTTGGCGCCCCAATCCAAGATAAGTTTGTGGTCTTGTGAAAGGGATATCTGCATTGACCTGCGCTTGTTTTCGAAATCAGGATTACACGGTGATACTAGAGTGGAGGGTACTATCGTCAGCAAAACTATGAATGGGATTGATTGTGGAAGAGAGAAGATCGTTAATGTGTAGAAGAAACAGCGTGGGTGCCAGCACTGAGCCCTGGGGCACCCCAGCATCTGAATAAATTTAGGATGCTAAGAGGACATTGTAAGCATAGCCTATTAAATATTTGACACAAATTTTATAAGATTTTAGTGCTTTTATTATCTTTATTTAGTCACAATAAAGTATCCCAAAAAAGTACTGGTAAAATAAAATGTCATTTTAAATGTAAAAACAATAAAGTACCTTTTTATCAGTATGTATAAAATTAAAGTTTTAAAATATTTAGCTCCTAATAATTATTTGGGAACGGTAACGTTTTTCTTTATTTCTTGCCTTATTTTATTTTTATATTTTTTTTACCAAAACCTACAATACTAATTTTTTTTCGTTTTATGAAAGACTCCTATTTTTTTATAAATATTGCGTTATTTAGGAGTACAGAGTAATAAGGGGTTTTTAAATAGGGACGGGTAGACGTTAAAATTAAATAAAACAAGTTGTGTTTGAGATATCAACGGATTTTTTGTTTTATTTAAAAGGCCTATCGATGACATTATTTGTGAAATATGTCGTCGTTCAAACCGCCACCGCGGCTTGGCTGGGTTGCCGCATCCGAGAAGTCATATTTTCGATGACTTGGGCGCATACATTAGGCTGAATTTGAGCAATGGCATGGGTTATGTTAACTTTGACATCAACGGTTGTTGGCGGCCTTTTAGCATAGACCTACCACCTAAGAAAACCCCACAAGAAAAAGTTCAACGGTGTCAAATCACAGGATTTCGGTGGCCAGTTTACGTCACCTCGGCGTAAGATAACCTAGCTTAGATAGCTTTTTAGGATATAAAAATACAAATCGCTTGTCCAGGATGTCCATTGTGGCTTAAGCTATGTGGCATGTCGCACCGTCCTGTTGAAACCACATGTCGTTCACATCCATTTCATCCAATTTACGCGAAAAAAAAATGATTATCATCGAGTTCGTAGCGCTCTCCCTTGACGGTGATGGCAATGTCATCGTCGTTTTCGAAGAAGTACGGACCGGTGATGCAGCCGGCGCACAATCCACACCAAATAGTAACTTTCTGCGGATGCATTGCCACTTGGTGGACCTCGTGTGGATTGGCATTGTCCCAAATCCGGCAATTTTTTGTTGTTGATCTACCCGTTCATCCAAAAATGGGCTTCGTCGCTGAAAATGATCTTTTTGCTGAAGACGGGGTCTGCTTTCAACCGATTCAGAGCCCAGTGAACGAACTCACGACGTTGTCTATGGTCGTTTACTTTTAGCTCTTGAGTCAGTTGGATTTTGTATGGGTGCAAGACTAAGTCTTGACGCAAAATTCGCCAAGTTGAGCTCTTGTGCACGGCGCGAAATTGACTGCCTCAGGTAGTCCTGAACACTCTCACGAACAGCGGCGATGTTTTCGGCCGATCTTGCGTTTTGCTAACGTACGGGTGTTGGCTACTTCTTCACTAAGCCAGTCGACTCAAATTTGGCTACCAAACATTGAAAAGTCGATTGAGAAGGACGACCATGTAATCCAGAAATTCGGCTCAACGCACGCACCATAAGAAAACACCCAGTTTGATAATAAAGTGTTATCATTTGCACGTATTGCTCAACGCTGTATCTTTCCATTGTCTTTAGTAACTAAATAATAAACACCCGATTTGACAGATGCCGCCTAAACAACATTGCCGCTATAAACTGTCCAAGTCTACCCGTTCCTATTGGAAAACCCTT
>JAHBCN010006119.1:27500-32500 GCA_019359885.1 Listronotus oregonensis | reverse complement strand
ACCTATGCTGGGGTATTACACTAGCCTTGGCGAATTATTGTTACCTGTACTTACACTTATTATAAGGATTGCGAATCAATGTAGATATGTATAATTTTGCAATTTTGGTAAAAAGGTCAGTTGTGCATACCAATTTTAATAATTTTTATAAAATAGTAAATGTTTACTCTAAGGTTAAATTTAAAAAAAAAATAAAGTTTAGTAGTAGATTTGGAGATATTAAGGGTTAAAAAATACATTTACCAAATTTTAAAAATAAACCTTTATTCCTAACTCTTTAAATTAAGATAAAAAGTAACAATATCACAAATATTTTTACCCCTTATTCTTCACATTTTAACGCCTTTTACATGCTGATAATTTGTAATTGTCACGTCATGGCCTACTAAAAGATTTTGGCAGCCATTTTGATACAAAATGACAAGTATGACACATAGTTGAAAAGAGGATTTTAAGGCGGATCAGGTATGCTAAAAATATATGCAGTGCTATTTAAAATTTGAAATTAAGGGTTACTTCCGGTTAAACCGGAAGTGTTAAAAAGGGGTATTATTTAGTCATTAAAAACGTGTCCTTCTGACAGGTGCATCGTCCAAATTTTAAAAATTAATTCTAACAAATAAAAAAGTTCATATCCGCTGTGTCACCCGGTATATATATATATATATATATATATATATATATATATATATATATATATATATATATATATATATATATATATATATATATATATTTATATATTATATATATATATATATATATATATATATATATATATATATATATATATATATATATATATATATATATATATATATATATATATATATATATTAGGGATTTATTCAAAAATATACTTGGATATATTTTTAAAATATTTTACTAAAAACCTATATCAAATGAAAGAAATTATGTTGCCTGAGAATAATTTGACAACTTTGTCTAACAAATTTTTAGTTACACTCAGGAAGATTTCTGTCTAAACAAGTTACAGAAATTTCCTCAGGCGTAAACTGTTCTTGAAAATACGTTCTGATAGTCTCAAAAGCAATTTCGTATTTAACAGGGTAATAATGACTCAAAACTTAAAGTTTATAGAATTATTGCTTTTGGAACAAATAGTTGAATTAGTATGTTTCCTTTGGTAGACACGTGTTTAATAGGTCAGGGTTTTATAATATCTTGAGAGACCAAATGTAATGTTCATCTATTTTTCTGCCTTACGCTTTTTTAGTTTCCTTAATAAGCTTTTATAATGATAAACCAAAATAGCTCATTGGCCAAGAGTGCTTTACTACGATATTTACTTTGCAATATAAAAGCAAATGTTTAGTCTTTGGAGTTTTATTTATTTTCTCCATATACACTTACTTTCATTTCCTATTATTAAATTAGTTGATCTAACATTACGCCTTAAAATGTTAAGTCAAGTATTGTTAACGAAAAAAATTAAAATTTATTTTTAAACCAATATTAAATAATTTAAACTAAAAATCTATTAAAGTACACAAAAATTATATAACTAAAAATTGTTCTTATCTTCAAAAATTAAATTTCCTTAAGAGTGACGTAAAACGAACCAAAAAAGGACAACCTTGGCCTTAAGCACACAAACGGTTTCATTTACATTTACATTCTTAAAACACAATACAAAAGATTTAGTACAAATGTTTTCCCGATAAAAAAAATTCCAATGCAGGTTTAAATCTGACAGCGGCGTACTGAATAGTGTACTGACGACATAACGGGCTGAATTGGAGCGTCGTATCGGAACCTTAGAAATACCAATGTTGCCAGAAGTGATCTTTTTAAAGAAAAAATAATGATTTAACAAGTTAATTGGAGGCTAATTAAATTCTACATCCATAAATAATGGGACGAATCGTGGAATTTAAAAAAATATATATGTATTATTATAAAACAAAAAGTAATTGGTTTTCTGTAAACTGCTTTAAATTAAGAAAAAAATAATAATAATTAGTTGGTCAAGCCGAAAAAACTTTTTAAAATTAAAACAAATAAATTTACTTTATATTTTGTTTGTGTCACGGAAATAAAAAAACTATGGTAAAGGACAAATCCTATTGGAAAAAATATATTATCCACTTTTTATTAGGAGGTTTTAGCGCAAAATTAAAAAGGAAATTAATATGTTAAGTTAATAATAAAAGAATTCCATTGTGTCCCACACTTTTTTCATATTCTTTCATATTAGGCTCCAGTGTGCTAAAATATATCTATTTTCATTTAAGAATTACTTAACCAATAACAAATGAGAAAGTCTTCTTATTGGTCAAATTGTTTTTAACGATGGATATTGACTTTCTGGATGCGATACATTTTTGTTTAGTTTTTTCTGGCTTTGTCATTTTTAGAAAATTCTTTTTATTTGACCTTCGTGAATACGAGTTCCAATTTTTAATACTAACCTTTGAACATAAACCCACTAGATTCTAGAGGCAGCCTTATCGCAATAGGGTAGGTATATGCTCGAAGGTACTAACAGCCCAATTTCAAATAACAGCAAATCCTGAAGGTAAATGTGGCAACTCAGGTTCGTATGTGACCTCATCAGTATTAGTAAATTATTGAAAATTTAACGATTTGTTAGAATTATTAAGGCCAAAGAGAAAGGGGACCAAATAACTTAGACCGCTTGATGAAATTTACTGAACGTAATAATTTATGTCAATGTTTCTATTAAGTTTCTATTATATTACCACTTTGATCATACACCTACTAGAAGCAGCCTTGCCGCTTGGCCGTGCGAGAGAAAAAGAAAAAAGTGTACTTTGTTATGCTCTGGTGTGTGATGCAGGGAGGAAAGGACAAATAAGCACGCAGAGCGGGGTATTTACCATTCCCCGACGACCAATGGAGAGAAAAGTTATTCACCTATTCTTTTTTCCTCGCACGAAAGAGCAGTAAGGATAGAGGCAGGTATGTGCTCAAGGTATTAACATAAACTACGATTAACACTAAAACGAAACCATGCTTGAAAACTCAAAATATTTGTGAAGTATTCTCCTCTTATGTTCCCAAAAGCCTAAAGAGCGACCACTTTTAGTAATTTTTGATGGATACATATTACATATCTCTGTGAAACTCATTACATTTGCAATACAAAATAGGATGGCCTGCTAATACCACTTATGTTTTACAACCTCTAGATAGAGTTGTATTTAGTTCATTAAAAAATAAAAACAATTGAATTCTAATTAAATGGCAACGTCAAACTATGGGAATACTCTTCAGAAATCAGATCTGGGGGAAATTGTTGGCAAAGCATGGTCTGCTATCACAAAAGAGAAAATCATAAAAGGATTTTAGTGCACAGAACTTTTTGACAGTAGGCAGGAATTTCCTGTATGTCCAAAAAATATTGAAGATAGTTTTGCAAACAATAAGTTAACACTATATAAAGAAAGTAATGAATGTAAGCAAATTTCAGTTTCTTGGAGAAAAGATGGTAATGGTATTTGTGCGGAAGATGAAACTTATGAACGAGTACAAAATAATATAGGAGTCATCGCAAATGTGAAACCAAGTGTACTTAGGGAAGATGTAAATCAACAGTAAATTGACCACCGAAGCCAGTTTTCAATTAGTTTTACAAAACTTTTATTAGAAAAATTATCAAACCTCAAGAACCTTCAAGACTCCAAACTCTTCAAGAGAAAAAGAGAAAAAAAAAACATCTGAAAAATATGAACAAAAATTTAAAAAAATGTACAGACAAAAAAGAAAGGTTATAGAATACGATTTAGTATGTCAAAACGACTCGGAAAAAAATTTGGAATCTTTTTTAAAGAAAAGGAAGAGCAAGAGGAAACTTGTGAAAATAAATATTTGAATTCACATATGGGTGAAAGATTACGTATTGGTTAAATTTCCTTCCAAAAAAGTGTTCAATATTTTATTGGTCAAGTTAAGTGGAAAAACGAGTTTCTCGACCAATTTGTCATTACATTTTTAAGGCAAAATAAAAATAATTAAAATGTTGGCCACTTGTTGCGATATTTCTGAAAATAATCGCGAAGACATTAACAAGAAACTTCCGCTCCCGTATTTTTAAATTTGGAATATCTTTTGCCTCCTGTAATATAAGATAGAACTTTTGTAGGTATTTTCGTTTACTTGCTATTCATTCAAATATGTATTTCGGTTTTTCTTTGTTTATTGATGCATAAATAAGCTTTCGTTTTTATGTTATTTTTTCTTTCCTCATAATAATTTTTTTATTTGTCAAGTTACTATTTTCGCAAGACGAGACTCTTAAATATATGTTTTTTATGGCTCCTTTACCCCAGCACATTTCCTATGCTTTATAGTAGGAACAACCGGCCTACTGCCACATTTCTCCCCGACACAGGGGTGGTAAAGGTGGACCCTAACAAAAAATATATATTGTTATTAAAAAATAACGTCGTAAAACGTTGCTATTCTAAAAACTTGTTACAGAAAAAACATAAATTAAGTTTTATTTTAAGACCAAGAACAAGTTTTTATGATTTTCAGTTTTTCATATATTCGACTTGAATGTCAACGTTTTCTTTGCTACTAGTTACCTACTATTACCCCAGTTTACCCTACATGTAAATGAAATTTAACCTGTGGCTTTGCTTTTTAGAAATAACAAGAATAATTTAAGATACGTTATTTTATCCTAGATGAAAATTTGTAAGCTGATTGTTAATATATTGCTGTAATTAATAAAAAAGTTAATCAACAAGCAGTAAGTCGAGGGAAATCCCGCCAGCTGATGTATTTAAATAGGCGATAGATGCTCCCGCCTAACTCCTGAGTTATGTCATAACATTCAAAGTATCAGCTGATGGTTTTTGCTCCGAGATACAGCCAGCTGACATTTATATTTATTGCATATAAGCTATCATCAGGTGAATATATAGTTAAAAGAAAATCATTGAAAGTATTTTTTTTATTTTATGTTCGAGCGACCAGGTGACGTATAAGCCACCATATTGTAGTCAGCTGTT
>JAHBCN010006119.1:0-20000 GCA_019359885.1 Listronotus oregonensis | reverse complement strand
AGATTTTTATTCTTTCGCACCTCTATATCTAAAGAATCTTTATAGAAGTAACATATTTAATAATATTAAATACGTAACTTCTGTGGTACTAAACTATTTCAAACTTTTAACGCCTACGAAGGTCATTGGCGTCCGAAAACTTAGGAACATTTTGAAGAGTCGTACTGTAAGGTAACATTTTGCTAATTGTTCGTAACAAACAAAGGGTCTTTCTTTAATATATAAAATAAACTTGTTGTTTTACATTTACCAATAACCCCCTAGAAGCAATAAAACTTTTTTTAAACATTTAATTTTATATATTTTTTATAACATACTTTAACAGAGCTATTATTTAAATTTACTGTTGGCTTCATATTTATATTATTACATTTTTTTTTCGGTTTTATAAAAGGTTTTCTGGCAAACTATTTAATTTATAAAAACAAAAACCTGTTTTTATTTAAAACACATAAAAATGACTAATGATGACTAAAAGAAGTTAAATATTAAGCATTTCTAATTAGAAACCAATAATATTCAAACTTTTCGCAGTATTATTAATAGACTCTTTAGTCAAAGAAAAACAATTTGCCTTCTACACAATCTGCCCAGTTCGTACAGATTTATAAGGGCACTTGTTAAGAAAAATAAATGCATATGTCCATATCCATTATAATACGGTATTTGATGGTAACGGCACAATTTTTTTTAATACATGTTAATACGATAATTATTTTTAAAATTGTTTCTTTAAGTGGTAAACGGAGAATTTTTTTTATTACAACAAAGCTAATTCATTTTTTTCTGCAGTTTGCCACGTTAAAATTACACGAATTCCTAGGCAACCAGATATACGTTTACCGATTTTGAAAAAATGGAAATTAATTTTTTTATATATATTTTTTTTTAGAAATGTGTGTATCGTCTTTACGTTTTTTTTTTGTTTAAAAGGATTACAGTGCAACAAAATATACAAAGGAATTGAACTCTAACGGTCAACTTTGTTACCTACCTATTGATGACCAAAAATCTTCTTTACTAATTAAAGGAAACGAACGAAAAGACAGAATTAACTGTTATTACTTGTTCATCATTTTCATTGTCCTTTAAATAAATATTTCTTATTTATTTTTATTATTACCAATTTAAATATAAATGCAATACTTTGCGTAATACTGGTTTAAAATCCCTGTGTGTCCATCCAACTAGTATCAAGCATTGGTTATTTTAAATTGTTATAATCCAAAGATGTAAGGAAAAGAAAGAAAACTTTCTTTTATTATCATAATTTCATTAGGTATTTACGCCAATTGTGGCGTAAATACCTAATGAACTAATATTTTTATTTCTTTGTAATTCTTAGAACTAATGTTTAAAAAAATTGCAGAAAAAAATGTATGTAAACCAATTCTATTTATTTAAGAGCAAGTTTTTGAATGTTTTTTCTATATTAAAAAAATACGTTCTTTCATATTAATACACAATAGATGACAAGATTGGAAAGTAGTTTTAAGTTGTATATGGGGACAGTAATAATTACTCTGTGCATTAAAATGAAATGCAATAAGAAAAAATAAAACTTACCTATGTAATTTTTTTAACCTTAAAGTTACGTATTATACGTATATTTTATATAAAAAAAAGGGTACTCTAAATGTTTACTTACAAGAAACAATTTGCAACCATTCAAAACAGGTATTTTTAATTTAGTAAATAGGAGAAATGTGACATTTGGTTAAGAATTTATATTTTTCGGAAGACTCATAAGATTTATTAATTTTTGTTTTAAATTAAACAATAATATATCACTAATTCAATTTCCTTTTTAATTTAATTTTAAGCAATTTAGACTAAAACATTTTAAATTTTAAACTTTTATAAGCAAATTTTTTTATAATTCCTTAAACCAAATTTATAATTTTTTAAAAGACGGGAATTCTATTATTATACACATAATTTAAAAGCTGCTTCTCGAAACGCACTAACGATATTGTTTGCTCCCTGCTAAGATTTTAATAAAATTAGGTTCACATAGCTAAAGCATGGTTATACTGAGGATATTATATATAGTTGGACAGTATATATCTTATTTTAACTTTTTAATAACTGAGACTTTTATCAAAGTTGTAAATAGCACAAAAATTATAATTTTCAAACCTTGCTAGTTAAATAAAAATGTTTTAAAAACTTAAGCGCTAAAAATTATATTTAAAATAAGGCCTACTGGTTTTTTATCTACAAAAAACTATCAGAAAAACAAATACCGTTTAAAAAAATCTCTACCAGTTGACAAAAAAACCAACCTAAATAAAATGTTTTGATAACGAAACAACAACCTTATTTTTTTAGCAAATTCTTGAAAGGCAAACCTTTCTTATGAAAAGAATCCGTTTTAAAAAAAAACTTCCTTACACAAATGGTATTTTATGTACATAAAAAATTAAAAAAAAATGGTCCTTATAATTTAAAATAATACTACAAGTAGGAAAGTAAAGAAACAACCTCTTTAATTAGGTAGTTTATTTTTTAAATATTTGATTAAACCAAAAGTATCATTTTATTTTTTGCTGTAATTTGTATTTGGGCAAAAATATATAGCTAAAAAGGTAAAATTATAGTTTATACTGAAAAAAAAAAGAAAATAACTATTAAAATAGGGTAAAAAATGATAAAACACGTATCTAATTATCTAAATATTGCCTAAGTTACTTGGGTTTTTTTGCCGGTAGATTTATTTATATCAATTGTTTTAACTGAAGTAAAATGTTGTTAATATTTAATGAAGCTTTGGCCTGGTGAGTTCACATTCAAACAAATAACAATATTTAATCTACCTACGATGTTTTAATTATAATAATAGCATTCATACAGTGAAAGTGACTAATAGTGTGTTGTTTTTAGGAGGTAAATAGGTAAATAATACGTCTGTTTCATAAGTAATATCTTCTTCTTTTTAAGGTGCCATACTCTATGCAGAGTGTAGGCGCCCTCTCGCACATATCTGTGTCGCGTACCAACTTACACAAATATGAGAGACCACCGGCTTAACGTGCCTTCCGAAGAACATGTGAGAGGGTTTACTAGGCAGAAATACTACACAGTGGTTTGCCATTGCTCTTCTGTGAGATGACGAGCTATGAAAAAGTCCAATGGACAATGCGGGAATCGAACCCGGGTCTTCACGGCTGAGAGGCTGGTACGCTGCCACTACACCAGCTCGCCCACCTAAGTAATATAACATTTTTTTTTTTAAATTGTTAAAATAGAAAACAATTTAATTAAATCTCATTCTGCAGAGAAAGTGGCTTTCCTTTATGTTTGTTTCTTATCATATAAAAATATTGATAAATAATAGAAGAAATTTTATGACCAAAAAATAACTTAAATCTTACAATTTTATAAAATAATAAATTAAAATTATTAATATTTAAGTTTAAGTTAGGTCTCGTTAAAAGTTTGATATATCCAACTACTCTTACTAACAAATAAAGGTGGGATTTTCTGTACATTTTCTCTAGTCCAGGGCATTTACCATAATAAAGAAATTTATAAGGCCAGCAGATATCGAGATGCGGTTTTCTGCATTGTGTTCAGAAAGTTCCCAGAAAAAAAGTCTATATGGTGTGATTATGTCATTTTTCGAAAAATGCATTCTGTTGCAATAAATGCATTTTGTAAATGCGTAATTACTTGCAGTATTATAAGAACGACTGGAAACTCGGAAAAATCAATCGAAAATCGTTACTGGGGGGTTTTTTAGCATGTTTAATTTAATCCCGGCATTAGAATTACACGAGGGCGTACGGGGGTGGCTCTGCGGGGGTGCCTGAGGAGTGATTGGGGGAAGGGGAATTTGCAGTGTCCATGAAAATCAGCCGAAAATTGTAACTCGGAGGTTTTTGGTAATACCAAATTCAATTCTGTCATTAGAATTACCCGGGGGTGCTCGAGTTTGGCTCTGCGGGGAAAGGTTATTAAGGTAATTAAAATAATAATACGTACTTTTCATTATTATTGAATTATCCATCCTAATTTAAGTACTAAACATCTTCTTTAAACTCTTCTTCTTCTTCCCCTTCTTCATCTTTTTTCTCGTCACTATTCTCGGCCTGGTTGGAAATGCCTTTTTGGTTTGTGTGTGTGACAAATAAGCACCCCAACCCACTTCGATGGCACCCGCACCTTATGCCAAATTCGGTTTCACAGGAACAAAAGTTATATCATAAAATTTCCTAGGGACCGGCTCCCTGGGTTATGGTGACAGGACTGAGCTCTCCATCCTCCAATTCGCATTTCCATTCCAAGGATTTAAGGTCTTGCCTTGACCTTGTAAACTATACCAAGTGTGTACTTGAAAATAGACACGCTTGATTGAATTGAATTCAGCATCCCCGAAAACCTCCGAATAACGATTTTTGGCTGATTTATAGGGACGCTGCAGAGCCACCCCCGAGTGCCCTCGTGTAGTTCTAATGCCAGAATTGAGTTCGGCAGCCCCGAAAACCCCCCAAATAATGATTTTTGGCTGTTTTTCATGGACGCATATAGACTTTTTTCCTGGGAGCTTTCTGAACACAATGCAAACCGCATCTCAATATCTGCTGACCTTAAAAATAGTCGATTGATTTTCTTACTTCCCTGTACTATCTAATGAAGTTCATATCGTTAACTTTTTATTCCGTTAGGTAAACTACCCAATATCGTTAGAGATGTCACCATTTACTTCTTATTATCTGTATTTATTAATTTTGTTAATAATTAAAAAAGTACTTTAAAATTAAAAAAAACTAACCTAAACTTAGAAGAACGAAAGTAAAATTAAACCATGTTTGAAATAAAAGTGACTGGTCATGTTAGGGTTGTTGTAGCTGTTGGACTGTTCGTATAAGGTATGCACTTTTTGGGAGGACACGATAATATACCAATTTGACCCAATTGGATAAAAAAGAAAATAATTAAAAAATTAAGTAAGCAAATTAAAAAAAAAAACAAAAATAACAGTTTATTACTAGAAATTACTAAACTTAAATGGATGCATTTTATTGGCGAAAAAGATAAGAAATACCCATTTTTTTATTTTTAAAATAGATAGATATAAATAAACGTCGATTTTTTTTTGGTTTCGCTTAAAAGATTCGTAAAACCGCCGTAAAATAATGAAAAATTAAAAAAATCAATATCTCCATTTTTTAATTTTTATGATTAAAAATGAGTAAAGACACACAAATATTAATAACCAAGGATAATAAAAATATTAGTAATATTGGTAGTAAACAGAAAATATAAGAGGACTAAAGGTAACAACAAATATTAGAAAGATAGCACAATAATACAATTAAATTTAAAAACATGTACACAATGTTTAAACACATTTTTCAAAAAATTGCAAAGCATTACTGTCAAACGCCACCTCCATTTTTACGGTCACTGTTATGTTGGCCCCCATGGAAGCGCGGCATAGCTAACTATTTAAATGTAAAGCTATGTTGCATACTACGAAAATTAATGAAGCGCAGCACAGCTTATTATTTAAATTTAAAATTTTGTTAAACTTGCAAAGATAAAGTTTTCACTTATTATGTTTTTAGCATTAATTGCAAATTATATGATTTAATTTATTTCTTAATTGATAACGGAGTTATTAGACAAACCCGTTCGTGTAGTTACTGTGGAAAAATTTACATTTTAAATAAAAACACTTTAATATTTCGCTGTTATAGACGATATGACAAATATGCAAATAAGAAAAAGGTAAAAAATGGTAAAAAATACATTTTTTAATTTACACATACAGAAAATATGCCAACTTATAAAATATTATTTTGCAAACAGACTATAATTGATTGAAGTAACTTTTGCAAAGAGGTAATTATGTTAATCAGTATATATGGTAGATAACTTTTAATATTTAATTTATTATTTTTTAGAGACTAATAGATTGGTGCCAGAAAAACTTAACAAAACTGGGCGAAAATGAGATAATTGCTAAAATCGGCGAAGAAAAATTTAAAAAGAAAAAGTTCGATAGGGGAAGAATTGTAAAGGTTAGTGGGTGTTTGAATGATTTGAAAGGAGAAAAAACAAAATTTTTTGGTACTGTATTATAGTAGTAGGGTATATATTTTTTGTATACTTCTGTGTAGTAAAAGTATTAATCATAGTTATATTATTTAAAATAAAAAGGACTAATTTTTTAAATTTTAACAGATTTTTAATGTTCTATATATCAGTCTTTATTTATTACAAGAGGTCTATCCCCGTATAAATTTTTATAAACATTGTGCATCACACATTTACTAAAATATTGATCCCTTCTTGCTTTTTCTCTCACTTTCGTGTAATCAGTGATTGAAAAGCTCTAATATAGTTACATAATATTGATTCATAACTTTTACGCTATTTATGCGTACTACAATTAATTATGACTAAATTGATTCTTTAACTTAACATTTACGAATGAGAATGTTAAAATTTAAATTATTTCCTTATAATTAAAATTCGTCGTTTTCAAAGCTTATTTAATATATTCTGGCCATTCATTAAAGGGTCCTGTATTATTTTAAGCAAACCATACAAAATCGTTTAAAAATATTTTAGTTAATATCGCACAAAAATATTTAAAAAATTAACCCTTACTTGGTCTGTGATTATATTTGTAATAAACTGACATTTTTTCTTTAAGATTACTTAAGTTATCACCCATATGTTTTAAAACTTCTAAAGAGAGCAAAAATCTAGAAAAGAGAATGCTTTCAAATTCAAATAGTAAGCTATGCCGCGCTTCCATGGTGGCCACCATAACAGTGAAAAAAATCCCTGGAGTAAAAATAGAGGCGACGTTTGACAGTGCAGCTTTGCAATTTTTTGGAAAAAAGTGTGTAGAATAAATAAAAAAAACAAGTTTTCATAAGGTGTTTAGGAAACAGTGTGTGTCAATTTAGTGTAAAAATGATAAATAATTGTGTGCACAAAGAAGGGGGAATATAGTGAAAATAAGGTTAGTTTGATTTTTAACTTTGATGATAAATATCTCAAAAACGAAACATTGTCAAAAAAAAACAGATTCGTGATAAGCGCCACAAAAACCCCGTATACCAAATTTGGTCAAAATCGAAGTGGAGGCAACTAGACAATTACCCAAATTACAAAGTCCTTTTTAAGTTTTGTTTCGGTCTCCATATCAAATAAAAATAAAAATTTCAATGCATTGAGTTTTATTTAATTGCTCCAGATTCACTTTAATTACTGAGACAAGTCATAATGACAATTCACTTACAAAATTTATTTCTTTTACCTTTAAAGGTATGTACCTAAAACTGATTTTTTTCCCTTTTGCTCCGAAATGTTTAGAGGTGGGTTTAGGATATGCAACATGAATCATGCGTAGAATTTGACACAGAATTAGAAAATATATTTAAAAAATAGTGTTCCATTAAAAAAAGATCAATGTTGGTATTAGAATCTACCTTTTGACGTACCCTCTATATTTTATCTTTAGTGCAAAAAATGATGGACGTATGCGAGCATTTTTTCAAAATCAACACCTGATTTTTAAATGAATTTGTTTCATATTTGGGACGCTTACTGTATGTATAGAAATACACACATCATCAAAATTATGGACCCTCTGTATATAATCTATGTCTTTATTGCGTTCTTGTTGCCAGGCAAACAACTGAAGGTGTGATTGTTAATTTTTTATAAATTTTTGGATAATATGGGTTGGTTTTACCGAATATGTTGCAAGGTAAATTTTATATGAACGGCACTGCTTTTGTCAGGAAGTTTATTGCTCTGCATGATGCTGGACGTTCTAGTTATCATATACAGAGACTTTTTTATGTTTATGATAGCCCACGAATATATGTATATATATATATATATATATATATATATATATATATATATATATATATATATATATATATATATATATATATATATATATATATATATATATATATATATATATATATATATATATATATATATATATATATATATATATATATATATATATATATATATATATATATATATATATATATATATATATATATACAGGGTATGTCTGTGAAGTGAGACCCCCGTTTATTGCTTTGGTGCATCAAAAAGTCCGTACAAGAACAAAGTCCATTTTTTAAATGACTCCCTATATTTTTTGTTACATTTTTGTTTTCTACATAAAATTCAAGATATTTTTTATTCAGCATATCATATCCCTATATTTAAGTGTTTACGAGATATTCGCATTTTAATACAAATTTAGAATCCGCTCATCTTTTAATGTTGTTTTTCGTTTCTATGGTTTTAGCGGTTTTTTGAGAGTTGCATAATAATCATATATGCTAAAGAGATTAATAAAAATATCAAAATGACAGTTTTATTAATCTGTAAAAAAATTGTTTTAATAGTTTTTTTCTTGTTTAAGGTTATACCTTTTTCTACTTGACATGTAATACACAGTACAAAAATTTCAGGCAAAATTTTACACCAAAAGTGGTCTATATAAGTCCACACCAGTTTGTGTCAATTTTACACCACGTATATTGGTAGCTTATACGAAAAAAATCGTGTAAAATGTAAACATTGATGAGTTGCATATTAGACACTATAAAGTGTAACTTTTACAGGTGTTAATGTTTAATATACACACTGCGGTGTAATTCATATTAAGATGAACCTACTGGAGTACACTCGCTCGTGTTAAATTTACCCGACGGAATATGAATTACACGGCAGTGTGTATATTAAACATTAACAGGTGTAAAAGTTACATTATATGGTGTTTAATATGTAACTCGTCATTATGTAAATTTTACACAATGCCTTTCGTATAAGTTACCAATATACGTGGCGTAAAATATACACAAACTGGTGTGGACTTATATAGACCACTTTTGTAACAATCCAAGCTTAGCTACAATAAACGGAACGCAAAGAAAACCGATTTTAGCCAACTTCCTATTTATATTTTCAAAGTATAAAAATAAATATTTTCCTTTAGAAATCGACAAAATTATTTTTACTATACGTATATATACACTATTTATTAAAAGTAATTATCATTGTAATGTACAGATGTCTTTAGAAAGATTTAGAAAGACCATTAATAAATTGCTGTTTATACCGCCAAGAAGAAAAATTTTGATCATTTTATGCTGATTTTCGATTTCTGTATTGGGTATAATGAGTCTTTCATGTATTTTAAAAGCATATTACTCGTCCTTACCCTTATTAACACAATTCTTGTACGTATTGTCAGGCTTAAATATCGTCCATTTAACTGTGTTTAAATATTTCAATTTACATACATCAGCCATTTTAAAATATCACATGTACCTAAAGGACGCATGTTTGACTATAGTATAACTAAAATGGCCGAATTCTATTGTGGAAATAATAAAGTAGAAACAAACAAGCTGTGACCACTGTTACACTACGCGGTGTAAAATCACACGATTCAGTGTAAATTTTAATATTGATGGTGTAGCTGTAATGGGACTGGTCTAAAAAATACACATAGCCGTGTAAATTAACACAGAGATAGCGAAAAATCCTTATTTAACAATGGTGTATTATAATATTTTACCAAGTTAGTTTTGGTTAAGGGGCAGGTCGTTTACGAAAAAGGGGGTAGTTTTTATACACGCAACACGTTTACCACTCTGTAGTGTACAAATACACGCTAATTTTTTTTACTGTGTATCTAATTACTTATTAATTATTACTATGGCTGTTTTGTCATTCTACAAAAACCACTAAAACCATAGAAACGTAAAACAACATTAAAGGATAGCGGATTTTTCTATTTTAAATTTGTATTTAAATGCGAATATCTCGTAAACAATTGAATATAAGAATATGCTATGCCAGGTAAAAAATAACTAAAATTTTATGCAGAAAACAAAAATGAAACAAAAAATATAGAGTCATTTAAAAAAATTAACTTTGTCCTTGTACGGGCTTTTTGATACACCCTGTATACATAACGTTGTTCGCAAAATATAGAGCAGCAAAAGCCAAAATTATTTTGTATAAAACATTTTTTTCCAATTTGAATATTTCAAGCAATAAATGGGGCGTCCCACTTCACAGACTTACCCTTATATATATATATATATATATATATATATATATATATATATATATATATATATATATATATATATATATATACATATATATATATATATATATATATATATATATATATATATATATATATATATATATATATATATATATATATATATATATATATATATATATATATATATATATATATATATATATATATATATATATATATATATATATATATATATATATTGTTCCCGGCTAGTGATTGAACCCGGATCGCCGGTGTGGCGAGCCGAGTCTCTGATCACTTCGCTAGCGAGAAGACAAACATTGTTAAACATTCGAAGATCAAGACTACGTAGTGGTTGACCTCAAATAAAACATAAACGGGAGAACGGTATTTCATTCAATATGCACGTGGACATCGGACTACTTCAGCTTTAGCCTTTGGGGCTTACTTTCAAGGTATTATGTCCTTCTTTATATCCAATATACGTGCAAGAAGGCCTTTAAGGGTACCTATTCTACTTCCACGACAAGTTGCCTGCTTACATTGGCGCGAGAGCATAGCAAGTAGTTTTGCGGCAGTGGTGATAGGTCTTAGTCTCAGATTACACCAGAATGATGACAATAGACAAAGGGGTATGGCGAGAGCCAGGTCGTCAACAGGGATTAAATGACACGACAAGTCGAGTTTGTACTGAAAGTGGTTAGGTCTATTATTTATTATTTACGTAACAAATCGGGTAAGAATTTCATGTTTATACAGGACACCGCACCCGGTCTTAACACCCAAGGATGGCTCATGAAGTACTTGAACAAGGACATATCATCCAACTATATTGGCCACCTGAATCCAATCAAAAACATGTATGATTTTGTCCCTAAAATAGTTTACGACCACATTAACTTACCCAAAAATGCGAGTTAGTTGCAGCCGCTGTAGAGAAATGTAAAACATTTCTCAAAAAACTATCAACTTTGAATATTTCAATGCAAACTCTTGTTAATATGCTACTAAGAAGCTGATGAGGTCATGCTAACTCTTGATTGATATTTATTTTGGATGAAAAAAGTTATGTATTTTTTTAATTTTTCTGAAAATTGCCATATTTTTATTTTGTTGATGAAATACTTGTTTGAATTAAAAAAACATTGTGTTGTGTGAAAAAGACCTTTATATATAAGCATACTTTGATAAACAATAAGTATTTTATTTAAAAAGAAAATAAATTACAAAATATCGGTGGTGTCTAAGACTGGGTGATATGTGTAGATGCAACGATTCAGCGGATTGATATTTTTCCGAAATAAAATACACTACCTAATAAAATAGATTAAATAATAATTTGATCTATTTGCAGAAGCTGTAAAAAACCTAAACTACCTTTTTAGTTTTAAATTAGCTTTCTTTTTTATCTATTTTGTCACATTACGTTTTAAAATTGTTTTAAACTAATTTCCATGCAATAATATGTCAGCATTATTAAGCTTAATGATCCCAGGAGAAAGTTTAATATTGGTTAATTAATGTCACCCTTAATTGAACAGCCACTAAATAGCGATGAAGTGTCACATCTGGAACGCAGGTTTCTAAGGTTTGATGAAAGATGTTCTCGAGGGGTAACTATAAGTCATCAATCTAGAAAATTTAATGGTGTCTGTTGTGCAATATAAATGATAATATCTAATTCATGACTCTAGAGTTTAAAACATTGCCGCTGGTGGAATAAAACCATTAACCTATATACGTTATAAAGCTACTTATTTTCACAATTTTTTTTTATAGGTAGTGTCTTAGTTGCTTACTTTTTTATATTAAAAAAATGATTAAATTTAATAACTTAAATGGTGTTATAGGTTACTGAAGTTTTTAGATGTGGACCCTTTGGCCATGTTTTTTTTAATCCTAATTTCAAATTTTTTAAATTCCTTTAATTCAACTGTGCTTTTAACAGTAGATACTATGGTGCCCATGTTAAGTTTTATACACCTATTAGCAGAATTTAGGAAAGGTTGGTTCTAAAATTAAACTTTATAAACATAAGGTTTTTTTCACGTACTTTTTTTGGCAAAAAATGTATACCTAATCCGCAAAGCGCCCTATGCTCATATGCCCCAGTGATATTTTCTTCTATTGGCAGGACTTATAAGCGTTGTCTTTTGTCGGACTTTTTTTATTGTACTTGTTTAGTCTCAAATTTTTTGTCCCGAAAGTTGACATATTATGTACATTACTTGTAGGTATTAGACAATATTATGGTTTTAATAACACTAAAATCTTGGACTTTCATTGTGGTTATTTGCTAATTGGTAAACAACCTTTCGGTTAGTGATGTATCTCCAATTGTTTTTAAGTGATAAGTAAAAACCACATTAAAAGTCACGACTTATACAGTAATAAACAAGTGTACTATTCGTTATTTTCCGAAGTGTAACCGATTTTTTTAGGTATTCGATTATGGTTGCGTTAGATTATTGCTGTTTTTTGAAATTTCCTTTTTTTTTTTTTTCATTGCTTTTATTTATAAATTACTTTTGCTTTAGACCGTTTTAGGCGGTGCTTCATTGACCTTGCATGTTTAGCAACCGCCGACTTTTAGAAGACCGTAGCCAGTGAGGAGGGTCAGAAGATCAAATCCCCCTTCTCCCGAAATGTTTACAAAAGCAAAAGCTAACAAAAAATTACTACTAGAGTGAATAATTTTGGTATTGGTAGGTCTTTATCTATTATTAACTTTTAGTATTATATGTAGTACCCCCAAAAGACCACCCGATTTTGCAGAGTTGATACCCCTGACACAAAAGGCTAACCCCCCCCTTTATCTTTTACCTTGTTCCGTATGTTTTTTTGTGTCGTTTAACTCAATTTCTAGAAACCTTTTTGTTTTCTCAATGTATACTTTACCGGGAATTTGGTAAATAAAAGTTTTTATTGGAAATATTGTTAATTGGTCCCGTCTTAGCATAAATACTTTTTGTACTAAAGTTTGGAAATTAAATGATGTTTTAATATCGTTTTTGTTCGCTAATCAGCGGTGTTTCTTCAAAGTTCCTTTACTTATGCACCAAATAAGCTAATGAAGGTGTATTTATGAGAAGAAAGAAGACCTTTAAAACAAAGTGCTACTTGTCCCCTCTTTCCTTCTAAGATTTTAGGGGCTGAACGCACCCTTGTCAAGGTGTTGCAATTAGGGATTCTGCCTTAGTGCAAAATTAGCTCTGTTTGTTATGCGGAAAAATTTAAAACTATTTTACACTTTTTCTACACTTCTAGTCCTAACATATCTTTCATAAGAGCGCTTACGTAAAAAAAGTGTAAAAATTATTGAAAATACTAGTAGGCACCAAGAAATTGGATATTTTTCTTTCTATTGGACACTTTTTCCTTTTGAATAACCACTGAATTGACATGGCTAAATGTAGATATGTATATAAAGAGAATTAAAAGACCTTTCAAACAAGGTACAACTTAACCCCATTTCCGTTTATCATTTAAGAAATGGAATTCGCCCGGTCAAAGGGTTGCCGATAGGGTGCATGTGACTAAAAGTTTTCCCTAAAAATATACAGGGGACTAACGTTTTTCTAAAAATATAGGTATAGGTACTCCACGTGTGTTTACCACCATTTCTAACAGAAACAAATGTCCAGAAGATTAAAACTAGAATTATTGTAACTTGAAAAACTACACCATTTCTTTAATTAACTACCTATTTACATCAGTTAGTTAACCAGTTATAATATTTTTTAACTGCAAAAGTTGTTTATTTATATTAGAAAAAATATATGACACCACACCTAAAAGATACACATGGTACGCTAGTACTTGGGCTTTAAGCCTTTGTGTACTTTGCCAAGATAAAACAAAATGATAACTTTAATATAGCAAATCAACAAATATGAAAGTAATGTTTAAAATTTTATTTTTTATGGTTATAAAAATATAAATACAAAGGTAGCTTTATATGCACTTATTGGGTAAACTGGTGCAATGGTTCGGTATTTTGAGCATGAGTTGAAAACTATTCCAACTAGAATTTTTTTTACCAATGGCATCACATATTTTTGTTATAAAGCTCCCAGTTTTATTCTTATACATAAATATTCTTTTTGCCAAAGGGGCTTACATGCACAATATGTTAGACTGCTTTCGGATACTATGATTATTTTCGCCTAGTTTGCCTAGTTTGCCAAGATGTACAACAAAGGGTTTTTTATACCCCTGTTTGTAATATTGCAAATTGCAAGATCTGATATGTCTACAGTAGTTAATTTTGTTGGTACCACAACCTAAAAACAGTGTCATAAATTTTTAAAATTTGCTATGAATATTCTATTAAAAAATATGGTAAAGGTAAAAGTAAAGCAAATAAATATAATTAAATTAACATTTACCCAACTTACATGTATGGGGTACTCTGGACATGTGGTTTTTTTTCTGTAATGTAGCAATAAATAAATTTGCCGTTTATTTCTCATTTTTAAAATGACTATAAGGAGAAATGTCCTCTGTTTAAGGAGTTGTCAAGGCAAGTGCTATAATAGTTATTTTGTATCAAGGGCGTAAAATAGTACTTTTACTCTTGCTGCTGAAAGTTGTTCCCGAGCTGCGAAAGCTACAATCAGCTGAGGGCGTAAAAAGCTATACGCCCGAAGTGCAAATAATTTTTATACGGCTAAAAGTGTTGACTAAGCATTTTATGTAGTTATTTTTTCAGCTTTTCATTAACATTGGTATATTGGATTTTTTACTGATGTTACTGTCAAGCTTAAATTAAATTAATTAAATAACTTTAAGTTACCAAAGAAATAATTACATGTGGTGTTAACAAAGTTGTCAAAAAGCCGTTTTTAAATTTGAATTTTAAGCCGAAATAATCCAGAAATAAAAAAAAACTGCAGAGAAAGTCTGCCAACAGTTATTGCCAAAAAAGTCAAGACTAGTTAAATTTATGATAACACATACGGTGATTATATGAGAAAACTGACGCTAGAGGCGATTTATTGACTGTGAAGCGTCATGGAAGTTGGTGCTCCTCGACTGTGGCCAAGGGCTATATTAAAGATTCCGCACAAAATTAAATTTAAATAGCCAAAAAACAATTATCAATTTTAACAGCACCGACTCTTTTGGCAATTCCAATGTTACCCCAGAGAAATTGATATTATACATCATACAAGAGTCGGCAGAAGAAAATTTACCAGTTTTTAATGTTTCAAATTGTAATCAGTGTAATTTTATCATATTGTTGAATAAATAAATTGTTGTTTTATTAAAAATTTTAATATTGTTTTATAAACTTATAAATATTTTGGAGGGACAGATACAATATTGTCCCCAAGCCTCACACATATTCTCTACCGTAAGAGAGGCGGTCTTTGCGGAATGGAAAAACACCTACAAATTATACGCCAATAATTCTAACCATTACACATCTATTAATAAAGATCTTCCAAAAAACCGTCTTTGTTTAGGCTTAAGTTACCTAGTCATATTTTTATATAGTACTTTAGATTTTTAGTAAACCACGTTAATTTTGGAAAACACCTCTATAAACCTAAATAAGAGGATTCACCTTACTGTAAATGTAACGCTTAGTCCGTATACGATCTAAATTACAGATTATTTATTTGCAAGCTGAATACTCAGGCTACAAAATTTCTTTTTAAAGAACTTTGCAAATATAACCTCCTTCCATTAAACGTTTCATCTTTTATAACCCTTGTCATAAATAAACCCCACATTGAAATTTTTTTTCTAAATTTCCATAAACTTACTAAAATAAGAATATAGATTTAAACCAAACTCCTTTGTACACATATTCAATCCTTCCCGTGGTCTTCATTGTGTCGTCAATGTTAAGTCCCCCTGACAGACCCCAGTGGCGTGAAATGAGTGTCCTTGTCCTTAAATGTTTATCTTTGCTTTAACTATATCATTATTTATATGAAAGTAAGAAAAAAAAAATTATAAATAGTCTCCATATAATCATAGCTAAATGGGCAGAGCCCGAGGCCACAAAAAAAAAACAAAAAGAAAACTTATATAAATTCGAATGTTTCTGTTACTTTTTTGCCCTAAGGCGTAAAAGTGCTATTTTAAGACCTTGAGAATGGGAGCGTACTAATTGGTCGGTAATTTTTTTTTAATATTGCCCGTCGCCGAGCCGAAGGCCGCCGACCCGAAAGGTTGTACCCTTATTTTCTTTTAAGTATTTCCCTTGCACGGCCAGGCGGCAAGGTAGCAGATAAGTTCTCGAAGGTTTGAAGATTTGACTTTGACACTGAAACAGCGACAAGGATGTGCAATATAATATCTTATAATATCAATATTTTTGGCTTAGTATTAATATTTGAATAAATTACGTCGAGCCTTTGAGCGTATTACGCTACTTAGAGGCAACCTTGCCACTCGGCCGTGCGCACACGCGTAAGAGAAAGCGCCCATAAGTCTAGTTCCTTTTTTTCCGCATCACCCCGCGCGCGTGCTTTTTGATCGACGAGAAGAAGTATACACCCGCCCCTTAATTGACACGATGATTTTATTGATTTTAGAGCATATACCTACCAAAGGCAGCCTTACAGCTTAGCCGTGCAAACAAGCCTGCAAGAGAAAGCGTCTAATCCCTTTACCTTCCGCTTTGCGTGCTGATTGGTCAACGGGGTATATACCGTCTAGGCCAATGGCACGCGGGGCGAAAGAGAACGGAATTAGACTTTAGAACTTTGTTCCTTATGCACGCTGTTCGCACGTCTAAGTGGCAAGGCTGCCTCTAGTAGGTATTTGTTCGGAGCTTCGAGTATATATGTACCAGAAGCAGCCTTGCCGCTCGGCCGTGCAAACAAGCGTTTTAGAGAGAAAGAGGAATTGGTGTATAACCTTAATCTCTCGTTTCGCGTGCTAATTGGAGGCCGGAAAATAGTATACCCGGCCCAAAAAATCAGCACGTAAAGTGATAGAAAAAGGATAAATCTTTTTTTCTTTCTCTCTCGCCCGTTTGTTCGCACAGCCAAGCGGGAAGGCTACTTCTAGTAGGTATATGCTCAAAGCATAAACTAACTAAAGGGAGCTTTGTTGCTTAGCTTTGCGAACAAGCGATTGAGAAAGTAGATAAGGAAGCTATTCAATATTGTCGGGGACACTAGCCAGCTAGCACGAGAAGCGACATAGAAAGGTTATGCCTTTATTTTTTTTTCTGTCGTACGCTGACAATAGTAGATGTATTTTAAAGCTTAATATCAAAGAGATTGGACCTACCTAGAGGCAGCCTTGCCGCTCGACCATGCAAACAGCGTGCGTGGAAGAAAAAGGATAAGTCTAGTACTTTTTCTCCCGCTGGGCGTGCTGATTGGTGAACGGAGAGGGGTATTTACCCCGGCCACTCATTAGCACTTTGAGGCAATAGAGAAAGGTTACATTTATCTGGTCTTCTTTTTCTTTCGCACGCTTGATAGCAGTGCAAAGTGGTTAGGCTGCACAACTTTATCAGAAAAAAATCCGTTAAAGTAAGGCTATTTATTTAAAAAAAAATCAATTTTATTTATTTCATATTTTAATGCCAACTCCAAATTCAAAGTTTAGTTTTTAATTAACAACTGGTTTTATTTAAACATGTATTTTAACTATCGTAAACAAACTGGGTATTTTTTATCTAGAATATTACATTTTGTTGTTTATATATTACCAAGAATAAAATACACCTTTTAATATTAAAGGAATCTTCCAAACGTGAGCGAATATTTTGTGGATATGCCTCAAGAAACTTCTGACAGACACATCACTGGCAGATTTAAAATTATATATATATATATATATATATATATATATATATATATATATATATATATATATATATATATATATATATATATATATATATATATATATATATATATATATATATATTTTTAAATTTTTCTTTGAAATTTGTTGTTTTTTTTTTGACAAACATTACCTAAAAATTAACTGAATAAGAATACATTTAATAATAAAAATGCAAACATGTCAAAATGTTCTGAAATTGGACAAATTTTGTTTTAAACTTTTTACATTTTTAAACAAAATGATATAAGGTTTATTCAGAACAAAAAAACAATTTATCCTTTTTCTAAAACAAATCTTTAAACATAAAATTATTTTAAATATTTCTTGGTTTAGCGGTATGGTCATTTAAAAAATTATGGTCTTATAAAGAAACCTTTAAATATTTAAGCTAAAAATGTCAGACTTTACAAATTCCTGCTTTACTAAATAATTTTGTATATTAATGAAATATTTTTAATACACATTGAAAAGAAGGAACCTATTAAAATAAATTGTTTATATTTTTTTATTCTTTAAATTTCATTAGTTAGTTTAACAAACAAGGGCATTTAATGTTTGAGACCCTTTAACAAAAGTTAAGGACAAAGATCATTATTCAACTGACGCGAGAGTTTTGTCAATAAATTTTAGAAATCATTGTTGTTCTTAAATTCTTTTGGTATATTTTGGTTTTAACCAACTAACCTGACAAATTCAAGGTTTTTATTTTAGTGGTATTAAGTTGCCCTTAATATAACTGCTGATTGTTGTTCTTAAATTTTTTTTTGGTATATTTTGGTTTTAACCAACTAATCTGACAAATTCAAGGTTTTTGTTTTACTGGTATTAAGTTGCCCTTAATATAACCGCTGATTAAATAGAAAATATTGCAATTATATTTGTGTAAGTCAATAATACTTAAAAATCAACACTCGCCGGAGATTAATTTTATATTATATGAGGATAATATAAATTATTTTACATAAAAACGTTTTTTTGCTACAAACTTATTATTGAATAAGGTTTATCCTCTTAACGCTAACCTAACCAAAGCTGTAGTTTTTGTCACCGAACCTCTTTAACCGTCAATTTTCTTTTTGCTTATTTGGATCGACAACTTCAAGGAGAATTACTTTCTCCGATCCACCGTTTTTATACTCGCATTTACTTTCATGAAACCGCTTTTATTAAATACGTTACCTGTTCTCTCTTATGCCGCAGATCCCGGGTAGGACCCATTTCTGGACCTAAATTAATTACGTAGATAATCTGTTATCTTGGCAGTAAAGTATTTTGTTGTACTTTTATAAAGTGGTTGCCGGTTTTGGTATTGTTTTTTTGGTTTAAAATGAAATTTTATCACTGGAGTTTAAAACTATGCATTTACCGAAAAATCCCTTTAAATATAAGGCGTTATTCCAGAGTATGAAATAAATATTTTTTGTCAGTTAGACCACACAAAATATTGTTAAGGCAAGTTTATCCTATTTATTTTCTGTAGTACTAACCAAAACTGGCACTTTAACAGTATTTAGGCTATACGGCTTAAGCTAAATTAAGTATTTATTTTTGACGCTGCCCAACGCTGGCGGTTATGTAGCTTCGTTTTTAATCTATATCTTTATTTGTAAGCGGTAGTTCTTTCTCAAAAACTAGTACGTCATATCCTATTTAAAATTACAAAAGCGTTACAAAAATGTGTTGGAAGGACCTTGCACCTTTTGTTCGTAAGACCATAAAGGTAGACTTTATCAAAAAAGTGACCCAAAAACATAAATCATTAAAACACACAAACATCATTACAGCGGTAACATGTCAAGTGTCAAAATGCATTTTTAAGTTATTCAATATATGCCACTGATAACCGAAAAATAAAATTCCGACTTTTCTTAATTATTAAGATATTCATTGACATTTGAAATTTAAATTGACGTTAAAGTCCTTGTCTCAACAACAATCTCTTTTCATTTTATGAACCTGCTATACAGGATGATTTACGTTGGATAATGTATTAGATACTTATAAAAAAAAACAAGGTAGTTGTATGTGTAAGCCCTACCGCTGTGTTCACACGTCGTTGACGTGGTTGGGCCCAGTAGGATCTTTTGGAACATGCGCTAGAGTTGCT
>JAHBCN010006118.1:0-51077 GCA_019359885.1 Listronotus oregonensis | reverse complement strand
ATTATTTTTGTCTTGGCAAGATCTGTCTGTATTATGAATGTTCTTTTTTAAATGTTACAGTTTTTTTATTAATATGGACAGATCAGTAAAAATTGGCCAAGTCAAAAAAGAACTTGGTCTAATTATCCAGTAAATGAAGGGACAAAGCTGTAAATAAATCTGTACAGTTTTCCCTTGTGGTGCAATTCTTAGGTCTTCGGGGATGCTTTGAGCGAAAAAAAGTTTATTATAACATTAACAGGGGGAAAGGTGTAAATGGCCCCTAAGGCCGAAAAATGGGTTTCCCGCAATATCTGCCAAAATTGGGCCAATTGGAGATTTTTGTTAAGACAAAAAATAAAGACCGCCTTGAGTCACAAAAATGGTCCTTATAATTTTTTTCCGGAATGGGAAAACTCGTTTACCCCTAAAATCATTTTCATTTATATGGTTTGAAGGGTCCATTCCAAATTTTTCCTAAAATTTTTATAAAAAAAAAATGGTCAAAGTCTTTTTTCACAATATTTTGAGGTATCTATTAATTTATTGATATTTAAAAAAAAAATGGTTTGTTATAATTTTTTTTTAATGAGACCTTAGCAAGTGCTCAATGATCCCAGAAAATTTCCTTCATTATCTTTTTTGCGTTTTGATAAAAACTTGTTTTGCCCTTCTGCATTTTTTAGCCGTTAATTACAACATCTATCCAGTGTGGAATGTTATGGATTTTTCGACGGCCGTTTTAGCGACCAAAATATTGGTGTTACGAAAAAAATGGTAAGGACCATTTTTGTAGATTTCGAGGTAATCTTAATTTTTTTTGTTGGAACAAAAATTCTCTAATTCGCATATTTTGGCAGATATTCGCGGGAACCTTATTTTTGGGACTTTGGGGGTCATTTTCAACGGGTTCCCACGTCGGAATAGTAATAAACTTTTTCTCCCTCGAAAGCATCCGCGAAGACCTAAGAATTGCGCCACAAATGAAAACTTTACAGATTTATTTACAGTTTTGGGTGCTTTTAGGTCTTCAGTTACTGGACTATAATTAAGTTCTCAGCACTTTAAAAGTACGAAATTTTTGGACAGGGACTTACCCATATTTTACATACGTGTTTTTGATATGATCTCTTCTCTTTTTTCTTAATTGTCATTGAGTTTACCTCTTCAATTTAGTTTTATACATAGCGATCTGATGTGTTCTTATCTTGTTGCCGGTTTGCAACATGTATAGTTTTTGAATATCTTGGATGATATTTTGTGAATTTGTGCAGTCTTGCCAACCTAGGTTTCTTAGGTTTGCAAAAATCGTAAAAACAGACAAATCAAAACTAACTCTTTTTTGTTCTGTGGAAAAATCGATAGACAAATAAAAACAGAAACCATGTATTTCGTTATCTAGTACCTCCAAAAATAAAGGTCTTACTACAATTTTTCGCTAATGGCGTAAAGAGGTTTAAATTTTTCTACTTACACTGTATATGTAAAAGTGCAATGTCGACGTTCTGCAGGTGTTTCTCAACTAGTATAATTTTCCGGAATTAAAAACAAAATGCAATTTAATTGTATAAATAAACAAAGAGTATTGCAAGAAAAACAACGTTTTGTTCTTATAACAATAACATTGGTTTTGGTTCGTGATCAATTGCAGCAATTTGCGAAATCAATTAGTAAAATATATTAAAAAATCTGAAGGCAGAAAAGAGGCCACTTTTTTAGCATATATATATATATATATATATATATATATATATATATATATATATATATATATATATATTATATATTACTTTGCTAAAAAAGTGATACTTTTTTCGCCTTAGATTTGTTTAAATATATTTAACTAAACAAATAATTTTGCAAATTGTTGCAATTGATCGACGAACCAAAACCTATGTTATTGTTGTAAAAATTAAAAGTATTTCTTTTAATCCTAGGATTAAAAGCAATTGCATTTAAGCTCTCTAATTGAAATTTGAAGAAAGAACCATTGTCTCTTACAAACTTTGTAAAACAAACTAATTGGACAACTATATATAGGTATTTATTTTTTATTTATATTGATATTAAATGTACAATTGGAACAATTATTGCCAAAATTCAAAGCACCACTGAAATTATCACTAACAATTTTCGAACAGTTCAAAAGATTTTCAGTAATGTTAAAACAACTCAAAATATTCTTCGTAATTGTAGATGAAACATTCGGGAAATATCTAAACACATACTTGTACTTTCTTTGTCAGGTTGCAATATTTTTCTGGCAGTATTTTCTTTGTTGATACGTGATTCTTCAATATATCCGTCTGCTACCATACTCGACTTCCAACCACCATGTCTTTTAAGACAAGTGAAGTCACCGCCAGCATCAACAAGAAGTGTAGCAGATGTTCTTCTCAACGAATGTCCAGTATACTCCTTCCAATTTTCTAACTTGAAAAATTTTCCAATTTCTTGCGACACGGCACTAATTTTGTAAATACCAACAACCATTCTTTGACAATTCCCATTGACATACTTCAAAAATAAACGACCTTCCTGGAAATTTGATGGCCGTAGTGCAAAATATTTTCGAAATAAACGCAAATAATGATCGCCTGTAATGGTAAACGAACGAGGTTTTTTGTTTTTTGTCTGAAAAATTTTTTTGATCAAGACCGAGCACATATCTTCAATATCATCAATTTTTATATGAACTAGTTTGTCAGAACGCATAGCACCTTCAATTCCTAATACTGGAACAACCTAGAAAAAATAAGGAAAAATCAAACTTAAACTGATCTCCCTACTTTCAAAATATTCATTATATTACCTTCATCATCAAATATACATTATCAGGTGCCGTATCCAAGAATCGATCCACTTCCTCCTTTGTAAAAACCTTAGACTTTTGAGGTATATATCCATCACTTTGCCTTTTTAATAATGCTCGTAATTTTGGATATTTACCAATATCCACACCATTTTTGATATCCAGTGTGGATCGAAACATTGAATAATATGACCAAAAAGTGGATGGCTTGACGCTCTTCGTTAAATTTGATAAAAACACTTTCCGCATAGTGCACATTTTTTTCGTTACGCCAATTCACAGCCCTACTTCACTTTAACAAGCCGTGAGCAAGGAAATCTGGCAACTATGTCTTTAGATCTAGCGACACACGTTTGCTCAGCTGTTTAGTCATATGATTTACGTTGAATGACTTGTTTCTCTGTTGTGTTATTGTGAATAAATCAACTTTTTTGAAAGAAAATATTGTTAAGATAAAGACTAAACCTGTAAAAGGTCTTACTGTGTGAAATTTATGAGACCCGGGGGAGTTTTTTTCCGCAGACATTGCGTAAAAACAAGAATATCTGCGGGTTTAAAAGTGCCGGTGTTATAAAGTACTTAAAGTAAATGGCGGCAAATGAACTTGACATTTTGTGGTGGAGCTTTTTAAAAAATAATTAAAATTGAAAGTGTATTTTTGATTCGTGTTTGGCTTTAATTTTGAAGGTATTTTTTTAGTTATTTTTTAAAAACAGTAACAAATATTAGCATTGGAAATTACCGTAAGTACGTAGGTATACTTTTTTGGAATTTTGTCGTTCGTTTTGATTTTTGTTATTGCGTTGCATAGGTACTTGGTGCCTGCTTATTAGATACTATTTAGTTACTGTTATTATTTTTTTTCCTGGTAATCTCGGTATTTTCTCAATTTAATTAATTTACCATGCCAAGTCCTTGTTGTGTGCCTGGCTGGAGAACAGCTGTATCTGTTTTCACCTTTCCAAAGGACGAAAACCTTAAAGCCCATTGGCAGGAATATTCCTAGACAGTCATGGTCACCCTCAAAATATTCTGTGGTTTGCGCAAAAAGCATTTTGTAGAAAGTGACATTATTAGAGAGGATGATTATCGCTTGCCAGATGGGTCAATGCAAAAGGTACCTACCAAAACTAGACTAAAGGTTAAATGCAGTGCCTAGTATTTTTCCAAGTTTACCACATTACTTCCAAAAACAGTCCCTGTTTCCCAAAAAGTCCTGCTGAAAGCTTGGCATAAACTTAAAAAACAATAATGGTCGCCTTACAAACGACACCTATTCTGCACTTTGCCATAGTACCTCTGTTTTACTAGAAATAATTGACTATTCATTTTCAAAATTTGATTTGTCGTATATTTTACCAGGTAAATTTACTACTGAAAAGTTAGAAAAAAGATTTGGTAAATACAGACTTCTCGGAGGTTGTAATTACAATGTTAGCTTTGATGAAATTTAAATGCTAAAAGAAAAAAATTAGACTCAAACATATATTTAGAAGCGCTGCTGATGGTAATTTCTCTTTAGCTGAGATTAAAAAACAGGAGACAGCTGTATCCAGGAAAATGATCTTGATTGGACAATACCTAAAAAATAATTACACTGAAAAATTTTTGTTTTTACCTGAAACTGAATACCTAAATGAATATGTAATTGACAAATCGGTACAAATTTATATAGCCTGTTATGCTGCCCACAAAATTGTAAAAAAATATAATAATTGTAACATCTGTGTTTCTTTTCTTGTTGAAAGAAAGGGGAAACCTAATTGACGACGAATACTTTGATTGTCTACAACCGTGGCGGTTTAAAGGTTCCTACAGAAATTGTTAAAGACGTTCTGTTCCATATGTGCGCGATTTTTGAAAAATTTTAATGACCCTGATACTAAAAAGTGACTTCCAAAAATGGAAAATCAAAAAGCTATCCTGTGTGATCTAACTAATTTAAGCACTAGACAACATGAAGGCTTTAATGATTTATGCTCGCAATGTATTTGTGGTAACGAGAACAAAAATATGTTCATTATGATGTGCTCTATATTTTCAAACATTCTTTTAAATAATTATGTTAAAAAAAGAAATAACAAAAATGCCACAGAAAAATCGGAAAAGGCTGAGTCAAAACACAAAAAAGGAAACTAGACACATTTAATAAATAAATAAACAAAACTAAAACTAAGTACAATTACTAACTAAATGTTAAATTACACTTGTTTCCTTTTACAACAGCATCATGTTCTTATGCCTTGACCTATGCACATAAATTAATTTGTTTTAGAGTTTAAATATTATATAAATATATTTATTTTTTTCAATTACTATACTGATTTAATTATTTTAATGGAAATATCAATACTATTTACGCGATCTTTGAATTGAGCCTTAAATGAATTTAAAAATACGCGCCTCGATACCCGGATTACGCTCATCGCGCTCGAGGGAAACCGATCTGAATCTCTTGCCGGTTGCGGCGTTGCCAAGTGGTTGTTCACGGCTTGTAGTGAAGTAGGGCTGTGGCCAATTCATAAATCGCTGATATGCAAGTTCATAAATTTGGCGAGATTTGGGTGGCAAGAGATTTAGAGATACAGCTTCGGCACTTTTCAATATATCCGCAGGTTTTACATCGAGTTCAGAATTCATTTTTAAAGCACCGTAAAAACTACTATTAAAATTATATGATTGATTCTTGATTCCAATGTAATAAATATGTGATGTTTTCAAGATTTTAAACACATTCCTACCAATTTCAAACACACTGTAGATATTTTTGTATTCATACTGTACTATTTACGAACCTCACTTATACTTTTTTTTTTTATTTTAGACCGCTAATGAAAAAGCCTTCGACCAATGGGTGAAAACTCTAGCTATAGAGCTCATACGCCAAACGCCTTTAGATGCTATTAAATACTTAGACATTCTAACTTTGGCAGAATGTTGGACAAGGAGAGAGGACCATTACACCAAAGACTGGAACTTCAACAACGTATTTGATAAGGAAACGCCCTGTATAACCTGTGAAAAGGACCGTAAAGAGGAACCACCTTCACCACAACAAAATATTCGCGTGCCAGATTGGAAGTTCGAAAAACGCGTTATTAGTGATACTAAAGATAATATTTCTAAAAATTATGTTAGTAAAACCGAAATAAAATCTTTAAAAAGCGAGTTGAATCTACCTCAAACGTCCAAAAATCCTGAGGAGGTAGTCGAAACCCTCTTAAAAAAATGCCAAAATGTCGAGACGTACGTTCCTGTTAAAGAAAAACTTTTTTTTTTGAATCGCTTTGTAAAATGGGGCGAAAGGTGCGCAGCTCTGAAGATGTATCTTTAAAACCCGAAACGTCTACCACAAAGAGAGCTAAGTCTTGTCATGATCTTAGTAATATAAATACGCATATAGCTGTAAGGGATATATGTAAATATTTTGAGGATAGAGGGGGCAGCGAGGAAAATACACCCAAAAAAGGTTTTGGTGGTAATCTACGAACTGCTAGGTTTCAAAAAGTGCTAACTGCGTAGAGTTTTTAAGTATTAAAATATTTTTTTTTGTTTTAAATTGTAAAATATTTTTGCTTTACTTACCAGATTTGCTAGAATTAGCATAAGGTCCATTATAGAGTCTGGCAAAGTAAACCAAAAAGCTTTAATAATAAATACATTCGCCTCAACAAGATTAAAACATATCTACAATTTTTATTTATAAAAAGGTTCTTTTTTGTAATATTAGGTAAAGCAAAAGTTCAGTAGTACCGGCTCTTCAAAAAATACATGTACTTGCTTCCTTTGGTTAGTAGGAAATGTCAAAGATGTATTTTCCAAAAAATGAAGAACGATTTTAATTAAAAGAAAAAAGAGAAACGACATAAAATAATATTATTTTTTGATTCGACATCTTGTTTATTTTTGGTACGTTTTAGTAAAAATAATTTTGTATTTATTAAAAGTAACAGCAGAATTAATTTTATTAATATAAGATCGCGATTGAAAATAAAATACAGCGTGTCCAAGATAAGGAGAGCCAATATGGGGATCTCCAAACGGTAAGAGATAGGTGGGTAGTTTAAATTTGGCAAAGTTGCGTATTAGGGAGCTCAATAATATACCGTTGTAAAATTGAAGTTCTATTTTGTACTTTTAGAAATATGGCCGAAAAACTGAAATTTTCGATTTTCGTTTTTATTTTTTTACGAGTTTATTTCATAAATTAAAAAAAATCTAAAAATACGTTCTTTTTGGAACTTTTTGCGCTTCATCCACTGGCAAAGTCAAAATTTTTTTACGACGTTTCTTTTTCGCTAAACCATCATTAACTATATTTTTTTAATACGGCCTTCAATTGTTTATTGCATTTTTGAAGCAGTTTTAATCTCAATTATAATGATGTATAAACACATGATATTTTTCTGTTAAATAAACATATTTTCCATAAGAGACAATGAGTTAGACAAGGAACGCACATAATTTCTTATAGGGGCGTTCCATATTTGTTAAATAAATATTAGGTGTTATTTATTTTTGTAATTGGGATAATAACGAGTTTACAAAAATTTAACAATAAAAAACAAGGTCCGTATTTAAAAAAGTTGATGATAATTTAACGAAAAGCAAATGTCGTAAAAAAAAATTACTTCACCAATATATGAAGCGCAAAAAGTTCCAGTGGGAATTTTTAGAATTTTTTTAAACTAGTAAAAAAATAAAAACAAAAATTGCAAATTTCAGTTTTTCCGCCATATTTCCAAAAATATAAAAGATAACTTCAATTTTTTAACGGTGTATTTTTGAGCTCTCCAATACGCAACTTTTTCAAATTTAAACTACCCACCTATCTCTTACCGTTTCCGATATACCCATACTGGCCCTCTTTATCTTGGACACGCTGTATACATAAAGGTATCAATAAATATCTGAAATGCCTAAACAAAAAAAAATAAATTCCGTCAGAGTCTAGCGTTTTTAACTACTTTTAATGCAAAATGAAACAAGTAAAATATAAAATTAAATTAATTCTTTTGTATCATCAATTAATACAAATATTTTTATTGAAATTAAAAAAAAAAAGAAAACACAAAAAAGGAAACCTTTAACAATTTTTTTAAAAATGAAGCAATTTCAGATATAACCAAGTTGATCTATTTTGACGTTAGAAATCCACCATAAAATGTTGTACAAGTCTTTTTCCAACTGCCTGTATATTCGACACTTTATTTTTGGTTAAACATTTAAAAATAAGTTAGAAAATCCGACACTGAATATAAAACCCAAAACACACATATCATACATATTTAAAGCTCTTTTATTATTTAAAATTTAAATACAGACAACAAGGACTGTCAACAATCGTTGTTGATGTATTTTTAGTAAATTTTATATAAAAGTACTAGAGTTTTTTTTTATTTCAACTACTTTTTTACTTCTTTCGGTATGCAGAATTGCTAAAAGATATAATGCGTCAGAAAATAGGTAGATCCACTTTTTATAAAGTGTAATAGTAAAGTGAAAAATCAGGTTAAAAAGCAATATATGGATTTGGATATTCACATTACAATTTTCCGGCAGCAATGTCAACAAGTCTCTATAGTGGGCATAAAATTGATTTTCATCCAAAAACACGTCAAATCACCTCCTTTGTGTATTTAAAAACCATCTCCTAAATTAAATTTTCTTAGAAAAAACGGGTTTGGCGTAATTTAATTTTTTGATTGTTGAACGGGTCGGGGCTAGTACCAGTACGGATCATTATAGGTTTTCTATTTTAGTATAATTCGTGATGCAGTGTTCTGAATGGACCCCAAACTTGGTTACTGACATTTAAAACCAAGCAATACACTTTTCACTAAAAAATAATCGAAATAGGATGCCTTATCTGTATTTTGCTTCTTGATCTGAAAATAAAGCAATTTTATTTCCTTTTAGTAATTTTTGCAGTTATTTATATTTTGTTTAAATACTTTAAACAATCCATCCTGTACATCATACTCCATAAAAAAGGTATTTGTAATTTTTTTTTTATTCGCCCTGTAGATTTTACCTGTTTTTATTACCATTGTTTTTTCATTAATATAGGATATGTAGAATGTGATATTTAGATAAAAACTCTATTATAGCTTTTGTAACAAAAGTGTTAAAATATGTTTTGTGAATTAATAATTTTATTAAATAAATTTGATTTAATATTTATGATGTTGTCTTGTTTTTATTCTTCTATTTTTTGTCATAATTTAAAGTTATGTATAGGACCAATCATTGTGGGCTCCACAAGGCCATATTTGTGTCTTCCTTTGTACCAAAAAAGTCTTAAATAGCGTTACTGTATATTTTTTTCCGTAGAATCCTCAAGAACACTTAAATTCAATTCAAATCATGTGCTTAAAATTTCTGGTAGGGTGGGGCACCCAAAATCATTAACTTTGTTTCGAAAAATCCAAAATAAAAATTTTCTTGAACAAAGTGTTTCTCTTGAGGCCAATTACATCTGGTATATATCATGGTTTGGGTCCCGTGTATGAAATTCTAGAAATTAAAAGTTGAAATATCCTGGATACGCCACTGATGATAGATATAAAAATAATAGGTAGTATCATAGCCCAGGAAATGAACCATTTCGCCTAACAATTTTTTCAAAATGCATAGAATGCCTTAAAATTTTGACAGTTGGTAGGAAATGGTCCAAAGATCGAAATCTATATCATGCCGAAGGGCGCCTTTACCTTGAGGGTGGTTGCCAAACCATCTCGGGGGTGGATTTTTTTTTATATTTTGACCACAGAAATCGATAGAAAAATTTCTAAACAAAAAATGTACTATGCATTTTTTTGTAAAATGCATACTTTTTGAGTTGTTCGCGATCGAAAATCGGAGTTTTTCGGCGATAAAATCGGTTTTTTGCAAATAACTCGATAAGTATGCATTTTATCAAAAACTGTACTGTACTATTTTTGCATTGTAATATTTTAAGGCGTGGATTTTTGGGGACTAAGAAAATTGCAAAATTAAATTAGTTATACTTTTGAGTAGTCACATTTTTAAATTACAACGGCAATAGTTAATATTTCTGAAACATTTCTTTTTTGTTAAAACAATAAGGGTTTATTTTTAGGGTTGAAAATAATAAATAATGTTTCAATTAAATGCTGATTGTTTATTTATATCTAATATAAATTTTAGGTTTTTGCAGTAGGGGTAGTTTCAATTAAAATAAAACGACCTTCAAGGGTTTATTTTTAAGGGTTGAAAGATAATAAATAATGTTTCAAAGAATTAAATACTGATTGTTTCATTTTATGTGTTTAATATGAAATTTTTGAAGGTTTTTGCAGTAAGGGGTAGTTCTCACCTTAAAAATAAAGCGACCTTCAGCATAATGAAGATTTTGAAGAGGAGGGTAAGTTAAGCTTAATCCTAAATTTTCGTACAAAACACTGATAATATAATAATTTTTTAGGGTAAATATTTTTTTAAAAACCATAATAGGGGTTGATTTTTAAAGGCTAAAATATTTTAAATAATGTTTCTAAGAAACAAAATACTACTTTTTCAATTTATTTGAGTCGAATTTTACTTAACCCAAGCTTAAATGTATAGTTTTATAGGTTTTAGCAATAAAGGGTAGGTTTCACCCCTAAAAAATAAAAAGCGCCCATCGGTATAATATAGATTCTGAAGAGAGGGTAAGTCAAGCTTAATCCCAAATTTGTATAAAAATCTATGCATTTTGAAAAAATTGACAGGTTTTGCACTTTTTTAGCTTTGTTTTCTGGACTATCATTAGTTAAAGATAGTCGGATCTTTTTAAATGTAAATTCGGTGCCTTTGAAAGAAAAAACATAAAGTAGTAAAAGTGTTAATTTTTATTGTCGGTTTTTATGGTCTATTATTTCAACACGTGGGAAGCGGCACATTATAAAAACAAAGGCGGTCGCTAGTTCTTAAATCTTTCGGCTATTTTAATGCTTTTTTCCTTCTAAGAGAACCGAATTTTCATTTTTATATTGATCCAACTATACGTGTGACTAAGAATCCAACCAACTTGATCTTTTTAATTCTGAGAGGATGGTAAATGGTTGAACTTCACCATTTTGGCAAGAAAATTATTACTTTACTTTTATACCCTGTTTTAGGAGTTGAAAATACAAAATTTCGGATTTTTTCGCAGAGTTTAAAGCAAAAACCCGATAAATTGTGGTAAATGAAATAAAATACCCTAAAAATACGATTTTTTAGAGGTTTGAAGGGGTGCTCAAGATAATTCAGGGAAGAAGGAGCAGAGAGATGCAAGAGAATGAATGGCAATTTGTGTTTCCTATTGAGGGCTACTAAAGAATAAATTTTACTGGCTAATTCTCTATAGCATAAGCCAAAAAAAAATCAGGGCTTGTTTAGCAGCAAGTGTATGACAAGCTAGCCACTAAAAATCTAGGGCCCCTAGTAATGAGTTAATTAAATTATTAAATTAATATAAATAACTTTTGTAATGCGACAACCGCACTCAAATCCCTTCATTAGCAACTTCTTTTGTTTCCAAGCATAATAGAGACAAAGGCGTCTATAACTGTCGGCATTATGTATTCCTGCGGAGAAAACCTTCATTTCCGTCTGGAATGACAATAGGCATTGTATTTTGTTGTGTCTCAATTTTCGCATATTTCCTTTTTAGTTTTTCTTGTATTGCTGGGAAAATACACCTAATACACTACACACAAATTAAAATAGGAGATTTTTAGAAAATTTGGTAATTTGTTTTTTTCGTACAGAAGTATACCTCGTTTAAGTTTGTTTGTCTGTTTCCGAGATACGTGACGTAGGAACAATAAAAAATTATTATGAAAAAATGCGGGCCTCCTGTATCTTTAAATTACTTAAAAAAGTACCCATCAACATAAGGAGCTAAAGCAAAATGAGGCTCCTTTCCATTATGCGGTAATTATACAGGGTGTCCGAGAAAATGTGGGGAATCTCTCGAATATGAAAGAAACACGTAAAAAGAATAGTACAAGTTTATACAAATATTTTTTGTCTTCGGAAATATTGGCTTCCATAGAGCTTCACTGGAATTAAGTTTTTAGGACATAATTATTAAACCACCAAGAAAAACGCGGCGATCACCGCCAAACATATCAAAATTGGTTGATTCGTTCGAGAGATACAGTTATTGAAACATTTAAAAAAAAGCTTTTTTTATATTTGAATCACTTCACACTTTTCAAAAATTCTGGGCAAATTCAGGGGTTTTTCTTGTACATCCAGGAAGTTCCCGTGAAAATTAAAAGCATCGGACGCTCCCCAAAGACTTTCCCCGGATAATTATATCGATTTTTTGTTTTTTTTTATATTTGGACTCCTGTACACCTTTCAATAATACGAAATTCAGGAGGCTCTTTGTATCATCAGAAAAATTCCCGCAAATCCCGAAAAATTATGCAAGAGAACTTTAAGCAAATTCTAGATCTCGGCTAAAGCCATTTTTTTATGGAATACTTTATACAGTGTGTCTCAAATTCGGCCTACATCAAGGAAGTTTAAAAGTGTATGGAAGCCCAATGCTATGGCCCATTCGATCAAAAAATGTCCAGCCCAGTATGAAAATAACTGTCAGAGTTGGCCCCGGCGATTTTGCGCAATAACGAAATTCCACGAAATAATGTAATGTGTTGCCTACTTACACACTGATAAATCAGTGTGTAGTTAGGCAACACATTATACTTTTATGAGAGCAGTATTAGTTTCGATTGTTTTGCTTTATGTGATTATATTTTGTGGTTGCAGAAGTTTTTTGGATTGATAAAAACTTGCTTATTTTAGCGATTAGTGTTTATTAAATTGTGACTATAATTTTATGTTTATTGTTTGTTACTTATAATATCGTAACAAAATGACTAGAGGTTGTATGGTTTTGTCTTGCAAATCTAAGGGTAACATACCGGGCATTTTTTACCTTAGGTAAGTATTTCTTATATTTAAATTAGGTGCTTCTTATGAGACGTAACGTTAGGTAACCGAATAAATAATAATATATCAATTATGAATAATAGAAAATGAAAATTTTACAGGAAATAGCAGTGAGAAAAGTTAGGCAATCTTAACTATCTTTTAGATGATTTTCACAATGTTTGTGTATTTCTGTGGATTATTAAAAAGAAATAAGGTTTACATTTAGGTACTTTTATTTCATTTAATAATTTAGTACATTCTTTTAAAAGATCAAAACTATTAATTACTGGGTAGACCAGGCAAATATTAATATATACAGGTCTCTCTAATTGAATAAAAAGAAGTACAATTTTATGTTAAAGTTCCTTTTTGCTTTTTCTGTATGTGTTTAAAAAGAAATTAGATTTTTGGTTTCTTAAACTTACATTATTAACTTTTTAAGCTCGACATACTGTAGACACATAATATATAACGGTTACTGTTACAATGGATACCTAGGTACCAAAGGTTACTAAACATTTTTAACCACTGTTATTCTGTCTCATGAATGTTTGTTATTAGTGAAAAGTATATGCCTAAAAAGCAGTTCTAAAAATTTTCACTTTTTAATGTACAACCAGAATCTTAGGATTAGATTAAACTCATTTACACTATCTTGCCCTTCTTTTATCACAAAATTGGTGATTAGTACATGAAAATATCATACAATGTTTGAAATTTATTTTTAAAAATCGTGTTTTTATTTATTTACAAAGATTTTTGGTAAAAATACAAAACTCCCAAAAATATCGACCATTTAAATAGAAGGCTGTAAAGTGGCGCCATCTATTCTTTCCATATTATATCAGATGATATAAAATCCAATTTTACACAATAATTTTAAATATTCTATGGTAGTATCGTTTAATAACCAACAATTTTGTGCAAAAAAAAAACATTTGATGATGTCAACTTTATAGATAGTAACAAAGAATTATGGATGTCCGGCTCTGACCTACTATTCATTGCGCAAACTCCGCGGGGCCAATCCCCCGATTCCCGCTGCCCTGCACGCCTGGACAATTTTGTTCTACAGTATTAGGCTTCCATACACCTTTAAACTTCCTTGGCGTACATGTATTGCTATATATCGTTTAGTACACAATATGGAGAAATCTCAAAACGGAGAAAGTTTTAGAGGATTTAATGCTGATTTTGACTGTGCAGTTACATTTTCATCTTAAAAATTTGGTTCTAAAGATATTAGGTTAGGTTAGGTTAGGTTAGGTTAGGTTTAAAGTGAGTGGACTTGTTACGCCCCCCACCGCGACCGCTCGATCTATTGTGGCTCACACATTTTTATATTTCGTGCAACAGGATCAGACTTCTAATTAATCCGATATCAAATTGGGAGAGAGTTCTTACATCTCCCCTTACTCGTGCCGCTACCGGTCAAGAGCACAATATGTATCCTGGTGTCCCTGTCTCCTGGAAAGTATGACGAGCAGACGATTAGATCCGTCATGCCCTCTTCTCACGGTATAGTGACATGGATAACTACCAGGACCTTGTTACAGGAATCAGATGTTCCTTCTGAGGCCGTATCTTCGGCCTTTCCCTATGAAAACGGTTCTATCCGCTTTCTGTTTAAAGCCTATAAAAGCCTTCTGTTTGGATTCAGGGATCCCTTCCCAAACACCTATTTGTTCGGAATGGATTAGCCGTTCAGTGGGCGCACCTTTGTCTGCTTGTGACCTTGGGTGGCACCTCTCGGCGCTCCTTTGTCACTTTTTTCCTATAAAGCGGTTCTGTCCACTTTCTGTTTGAAGCTAGGAAAGTAATGATCCACCACGGCAGAGCCCCGCATTACCGCAGTAAGGCTAGATACTCCGAGAGGTCACCCTGTATCTCAGAGACACCGTTGGAGACACCTGTTCAAGGCACAGAATGTGATTCACTCATCAGCACGGTATACTAACACCTTGAGTTAGGCATTGTGTTAGCTTCGGATCCCGTTCCATACGCTAGCGATTGGAGTTGCCGATTACCGGCAACTCCAGCGCATGTTACAAAAGATCCTACTGGGCCCAACCAAGACATCGACGTGCGAACACAGCGGTGGGATATTTGTGAAAAAGTTAAAATTGATTTTAATTTCTGCAAATTTACTTTTTGCTTTTGAATAGTGAATTTTGAACGTGAAAATATTGGACACTTTTTGGAAGCAAAATTTTATATGTTTTTGTAATTGTAGGCTATTTTGCCAGTTAAACCATGAACTTTTAGTTATTCTCTTTATTGTTTTTATTTAATTTTAATATTTCTTTAAAACGATAACATAATTTCCTAAACATAATAAAAATGATTATGCAAGTCAAGCAACAAAGCTTGGTGATCAATGTCAGATTTTTTCTCTTTCCTATAAAGGCATGCACAAATCTGATTTCAAACAAAAAGCGTTTGGAAACTCATAGTACTATTTATAATTAAATTTCCTGTCAAAAAAAATTTAAGTTTCTTATACCCAATTTTCACACAAATATGTTTTTTTCCAGCAACAGTTTCTAAAAAAAAAAAAAAAAAAAAAAAAAAAAAAAAAAAAAAAAGTCCACTTTTCCGCACGCATTTGATGCGCAGTTGCAACTTTTCTGCACGCCGTGCGGAAAAGTAAAACTACTCTAAAATTTTACAGGTAACAATTTATATGTATTTTAGTAATTGTAGGCTATTTCAGCAATATCGAAGCCATTGCAAGTTTTAGTTATTCTCTTTTTGTTTGTTAACTTGTAATTTTCAATATTTCAACTAAAACACAAAAAAAAAACATTTTTTAATTACCCTGTATAATAATAATAAATGATTATGACAAGTCAAGCAACAATATGTAATCTTGGTGATTTTAACACATGTCAGATTTTTCTTCGTTTCCATATGAACAAGCAATTGCACAAATGAATTTCAATAAAACAAGCATTTTTAATGAAAAGGCGTCATAGTATTTTTTTTAATTAAATTAAAATCCGAACAAAATAATTATTTAAAATGAGTAGTTCCGATGAGGAGCTACCAGATTCTATCCTGGATGCAGCAAATACCGTAAGTTTGAATTTATTACCAGCAAAATCTCGTGAAAAATATGAGAATCAATATAGTCATTTCGAAAACTGGTGCTCCAGCAAGGGACAAAAAGTATTAAAGAAGAAGTGTTCTTGGCCTATTTTGCGGATTTGCAAAAAACATATAAACCTAATACTTTATGGAGTAAGTACTCTATGTTAAAATGTGTCCTCAAAGTGAAAAGAAACCTTGATTTAAGTTCATATTTCAAGCTAACATCACTACTTAAACACCAAAACGTGGGATACCGACCAAAAAAAATCAAAAACTTTCAGCAAAGAAGAAGTTTCAAGATTCTTGAAAGAAGCACCTGATAATATTTACCTTCTAATAAAAGTTGATACAATTTTTGGATTAGCCGGTGCTTGTAGGAGAGATGAACTTACAAAAATAATGATTGATGACATACAGGATAATGAAAATTTGATAGTGGTGAAAATTCCTGACAGTAAAAATAACACTTCCAGAATCTTTTTAGTGTCCGATGAAACAAATAACGTACTTTATCTGCAATTGTACCGTAAATATGCAAATTTGCGAAAACCACATACCCCACACAGACGTTTTTTTGTCCAGTATAAACAAGGAGCATGCAGTACGCAATGTGTGGGCATAAATTCAATAGGTAAAATGCTTTCAGAAATTGCTGCATACCTAAAATTAAAAAATTCACAAGAGTACACTGGACATAGATTTCGTCGATCCTCTGCGACTATGTTAGCGGATTCTGGAGAAGGAATTACCAATGTCAAGCGACTTGGGGGCTGGAAATCAACGGCTGTAGCTGAGAGCTACATTGATGAATCCACAAATCAGAAAAAGGATATGTCGAATAAAATATTGACCATGAACAACTCCCCTCCTGAGCTAAGTCAACCTTCATCAAGCCGTACAATAAGCGCTTCCATAAGCCACCCGCTAAATGAAATTACAGGTTCTGCAATTAATTTACAATATGCTAATAACTGTTCTTTTGTTGTAAATGTTATCAACAAATAATTCCCATTTATAAATATGTTGTAGTAGTTCTTTCAGATTAAACATAATTTTAAAAATAATCATTGCTTTAATATTGGTATTATCTGACGCTCGTAGGAAAAATTTTGTTCTTACCGCTTGCGCAAAGTGACTTTTCCGCACTTGACGGCACTCGCGTGCGGAAAAGTATCACTTTGCGCACTTGTTAGGAAAATAACTATTTTAATTATTATCACTTTTTTTGCAAAATACGCATTAAAGTCATACCATTATAAGGAAAATTAACACGAAGCATATTGATGAGGCGTCCGGCCGACGCCAAATCTATTGTTAAAAATATTTTAAAAATATTTTTAAACTGTTTAGTGGAAGTGGGGTATCGTTGAAAAGGAAATTTAAAGAGCTATTTAAATATCAAAAAATCGAAATTTGCAACCATATAAAAATTGAAAGTTTTGGTTAGTAACTGAAAAAAAGACGATCGGAGAAAAAAATGGTGGCAAAATATTCGTCACCAAGGAGTGCCCTAATAATGTGATAGTTGTCAATGTCAAAATTAAAACAAATGAATCATAAGCAAAAATTATAATTGACAATTTTAGTTTTTCGCTTATATCTTCAGAACCAAATTTTCAAGAAAAAGAAATGAACTACACTGTCTAAATCAGCAATAAACCTCCAAAACTTTCTCCATTTAAATATTTTTTAATCTTGTATACTAAACGAGATAGCAATACATGTAGGATGAATTTGGGACACACTGTATAGCAAACCATCCATGTAAACTACATATCGACATTTAATTGTAAAAAAAGGCTTTTTACTTTATAACTGTGACCTTTCTAGGTTCATTAACATTTTATAATGGATAACAATTTTAATATATCAAAATGTCACGCGAGGAAATAATTGTTGTATTCTTTGTTGTTTCTGTTTTAAAAATGCTGAAAAGTCGCGAATAATAAAATAACAATGAAATGATGGCAAAATTATATATAAGAAAAAGTAACACATTTAGTAATGTGTGTAATTGTTTACTAATGTCCCATATTACCTCTCCCGTTACATAACTGATTTGGAATTACGTTGACCATTTGAGAAAAAAATAATATACTAAAAAAATAACTGACGGTAAGTGAGGTAAATGAACTCCAACATTGTTAGAAGTCCAAAAAGAATGATTAGAAGGGATATAAAACACACATTAAGAAAAGGCAATGACCAATTTGAATCAAAGAGTATAGTGATAAGCATGGGTCACATGCCCTTCGAAAACTTAGGTTGATATTTTTACCATAAATCACCTTATTAAGAGAAACATTTCTTTAAGTAATCACCCTCTGCAGACATTAGCTTTTCAAATAAAATAATTATTTGATTTTTAAAAAATAGTGTATTGGCAACAAGCAAGAAAAGTTTAACATTTTCCACGAGTGAGTTTGCGACACGAGCCAAAGGCAAGTGCCTCAAATTAGCGAGTGGGAAATGTGCTTTTCTCACAAGTTGCACATTATAATTTTTCTACGACCATTTCTTTTATAACAAAACAAAAAATATATAGGTATTTTTATTAATATTATAGACAATCATAATAATATAATCATTTTTATTATTAATTAACGTTTTTATTTATGAATCATCAATAAACTAGTAACTATAATAATTATTAACTTATTTGCGTTATTTATTTTAAAAAACTAATTAAGAAATTTTAGTGTCTATATCCTATTTCGCATAAAATGCAACATAAAATAAAACATTTGCTACATAAGATTGATGGGAACTTGATGATCGTTTGGCTACGCCAACTGCCACAAACTGCTAGATAATGTCAAAGTTGCGAATCAAAAGCCTATTTCTACTATTTCATATAGCAATTGGGAGAAAGTTACTTTTCACACTACAGAGAAACCTACTTTTCTCACTGTTTGTGGATTTGCCTCATTGCATGAGAAATATTTTATTTTAAAAGCTAGTAACCAGTGAGAAAAATGTTACTTTTAGTGCCAGTCGTAGGAAAAAAAATGTGTTTTCTTTTTTGCAAACGTTACATACGCCAAAAAAGTATTAAGCGAGTCACTTTTGATTCTTTGCAGTGATTTATATATTAAAATATCGCAATTAAATTTTTTAAAAATTAAAATAATACGTATTTATAAATGACCCTTACTATGCCCTACAATATACATTTTTTTCAAATTTTTTGTTTAGGGTTGAACAGTGTTAACAATAATATTACTATCCATATGGGGCAGGCGGAGTGGAAAGAGTGGGAGGGAGAAGCAAAGTAGGTACTTTTAGAAAAAAATGCTTTTTCGGAAATTTCTTTTTTCGATTTATTTCTTTTTAAGCTGTCAAACTAATATTCTAATTTTTTAGATAGTATTAATAATAATAATCGTATTACTTGCTTAGCTGCTCCAATATTAGTATGACAGCTTAAAAACACTAATAAATCAAATAAAAAAAACTCTAAAACTGCATTTTTTCTTAAAGCACCTACTTTGCTTTCCCTTCCCTCTCTTTCCACTCCCCCTGCCCTATATGGATACTAATATTATTTTTTAACACAGTTCTACCCAAGAAAAAAATTTGAAAAATATATATGTTGTAGAGCATTGTAAGAGTCATTTATAAGAAAAATATGTTAATGTCTCCTAAAATACGTGACATTTTAAGTTTAAAAAAGAGCACAAAAAAAATTATGTTATAAGAAAAAAACATTTATTTTTCAAAAATCAATTAATTATTTTATTTAAAAAACTAACGCATGCAAAGGTGTGGTAACTTAAAGAAATTTTTCTCTTAAGAAAGTGATTTTATTGAAAAAATAGCAACCTAACTTTCTCGGGGGGCATTTGACCCATGCTTATCCTGCTATACTCTTTGTGTTTAATATACTTTTGTCATTTTTTATAAAATATTAAGTCGTCGGGAAAAACGATGAATTCTCAATTATTAGCCAAAAAGGTTAATTAGTAGAAAATTTAGGCGTCGCTAAGCCAGATTTATTAATATACTTTACAGCAAAAACACCCATAGAGTTATGAAAAACATGCACGCGTGAATGAGATAATGCTGAGGTTCCGTTTTAATGCTGATGTTCCAACCGTTCTGACATCGCTTGGCAATTTGTTGATTTCTGTAGAACTATTTCATTGTCTAGTAGTGTAAGCGTTTTATTTATTTTTTTAGTTTGATTTTTGTTTGACTGCTCTGTAAAAATATTTTGTTGTTGCTTTAACTTTGTACATCTAATTTTAAAAATGACTTATCTGTTTAATTGTATATTGTATATTTTATTATAGGTGTTATAAATATGGCTTTGTCTACGATATTTTTGTGTCATTTGACAATAAAGCTATTTTTTGACTTTGACTTTGACTTTCTTTTTATTATTTTTATTTTATCAAATATTAAGCGAACCAGTGATTTATTTTCAAGATAAATTAATGTCAATGTAATTTGGAAAAAAACGTATCACGTGGGTGACAAAAAAGCAGTTAAAAAAACCAACCCAGTGTGCCCAGTAGGAAAAACGGCTCTAATTTTTACCATGTGTGATATTTCTCATAAATGTAAGTTTTTACAGGTATGTTAGTTTTGACAAGTACCCTATTTTTTACAATTTGCAATTTTATACCAAAAGAAATTGTCACACAGCCAAAAAGGCAATGTCCTATAAAATCAGCCTTTAGACTGGTTAGGTTCTGTATGTCTGCTGTGAAGGTTATTGGATTGCTGCCTGCCATCAGAGTCTCAGACCTTGAAGGCCACCTGGAAAACGAGGAGGCAGAAGGATAGGCTAAGTAAGACTGACAAGGAGTTGTAGAATCAGAATCATTCTGTAGTATTTCTTGTAATCTTTTTTAGAACATCCATTCATCCATCCAAAAACTTGATAGACCAAGGATCTCAAGGCTGGTAAAAAAGTTTATTAAGTGCTTTTTGCTTAGGTATCTCAGACCTGCTAAATCGGAGCAGCAAAGGTAGTAAGCATAGTTATAAGTAAACTTTCGGGATATTGTAAGCTAAATAGGCACATTGAAAAAATAAGTGACAGAAAAGAACCTCTGCAGGTTTTGAGTAGGTGTGGTATCAATGTAAGGAAAATGCAGGCTGAAATTTTTGCAATGAAAAAGTCAAAGCTGACAAGGTACATAAAGGAGCCAGTGTCATATTTATGGAATCTACTTGGTATGACCAAGTTTAACGAGGCATTCTGAAACAGCATCGAAGGACCATTATAAATTTGTTAAATTTACAATGGGAAAGAACCAATGTGTTCAACTTTATTTTAAAATAGTCTTTTCTAATATAATCGTTTTCTGGAAAGAGCAAACAATTTCATTGGCAACAAAAAAATGCATAAATAAAGTTAACTAAAGGAAGAAATGGTATTGATACAATAAACTTTATGTCTCTAGTACATAGTTCTGGCATAAATTTAAAAAAAAATCTTTTTTTAATGATTAAACGGAAATTCCTAACTTTTCCTTTAAATTACCCGGGTATTACCCGAATATTTCTTCGGTCAGGAATCACCCATCATCTTTACACCAAACAGTCTATTTATATTCATTCCAAGTCCTTTCAGGCCCCAATAAAAAAGTAGCCCAGCAAATTTGGCAAAGGTTGCAATATATTTTATGGTAAGCGCGCGCAACCTCATATAATGCCGATCGAAACAGGGATTGTGTTCCAGAATTATGGCTTATTTATTTACTTATGAACCTTTTTAACCATCAGTAAATTAAACCCGATTTTTGACAAGTTGTTTTCATAGTTTTTTCCAATATTTTCTGTACAGTGTGAACATCTAACATGGAGTAATTTCTATATTATTAAATTTCCCGACTTTCGAAGAATATCTCAGATACGTCAATTACCATTTTTTAAGGTAACCCCACACGAACAAATCTAGTGGAGCTGGATCTGGAGACCTTGCTGGCCATTTTATTCTTTTCCTCCTTCCGATCCATCTGTTCGAAAATATTTGGTTAATGTAATAATATAGTAATACAGAGCTAAACATTAGAAGCAACTACTCGCAAGTAATTCCAAACCAACCAATCTTAGTATCGACAGGTTAAGATATTAATGTGCGCTATGTAGGTGTATTACGCAAAAATATCCAGAAGTTGCTTGACACAACACCTGTCGATACTAAGATTGGTTGGTTAGAAATTACTTGATGAGATGGCGCTAGTTGCTTCTGATGTTCAGCTCTATTAGATTACAGTTGTTCTTAAGGTGGCTGCTTCGCAGTTAAGGGTGTCTACTGAATTCGGTGTGACCATCCCCAACAAGGTGAAACACGTGTAATCGGCTGGACCAGGGGTTATCCATTTACTTGGAGGCCTCGTAATTTTAAACCAACCAAACTTAGTAGTCATACCTACCATATACCAATATAAAATGTCAAAATTAGAAAAAATATTGCGGAAAACACTATTTTTTATAACTTAAGATATTAATGTGCGCTATGTAGGTGTATTACGCAAAAATATCCAGAAGTTGCTTGACACAACACCTGTCGATACTAAGATTGGTTGGTTAGAAATTACTTGATGAGATGGCGCTAGTTGCTTCTGATGTTCAGCTCTATTAGATTACAGTTGTTCTTAAGGTGGCTGCTTCGCAGTTAAGGGTGTCTACTGAATTCGGTGTGACCATCCCCAACAAGGTGAAACACGTGTAATCGGATTGGCTGGACCAGGGGTTATCCATTTACTTGGAGGCCTCGTAATTTTAAACCAACCAAACTTAGTAGTCATACCTACCATATACCAATATAAAATGTCAAAATTAGAAAAAATATTGTGGAAAACACTATTTTTTATAACTCACACACTCAAAATCTGCTCGTTGCGAAAAATAGTGCTTTTCCCAATTGGTCGGACAAATAATTATTAAATTATTATTATTTTATCTGTTAAGTAATGTTTTACTTTTAATATTGTATATTGTTTATTGTATTTACTAAATAAAAATTTTATATATTGAAAAAAATTTAATAAATAAGATATTAGTAATCTATCTCGTATCTCTTAAGTATCAATACAAATCATTTTCTATGAGGAAAGCCAAGTCCTCATTGCATAATCCTGTATAATCTTCCAAGAGGGTAACGTACTTTCGAAAATATTGTTGATTCTTAACTTTTAAACTTTTTGCTGTTTAGAGTAGAGACTTTACCCCAAACAAAAATCTTGGTTGTGCTACTAATTGTACCTACAGAGCTACAGATAGACACACAAAGTTAACAAAAAAGAGTAAACTTTGAATTCCGTAACACATCCCTTTTACCGCCTTCTCAAACCTTCCGACTCCGCTAAAACCGTCTGCAGTACGCTTTCGGACGCGTCGGGACGCCAATTCAGGCGTCGATTCACCCCTTCGATGGGCGTAAGCATGAACTCGACAATATCGTAGTTTTCTTTCCTGCACGCACCCGAGCTTTTTGCATATCTCCCTTCTTTTCTAAGGGCTTTATTGTTATTTTAGTGCCAAAAAACGCGATTTTTTTACTGTAAAGTGTCGTTTTTTTAATTGTTTGTAGATAATTTAGTGTGTTTTAAGTATTTAAAGGTATCTTTTAGTGATAAAAGGTAAGTTTTATATAAAAATGTATTTAATTCTTTGCGTTGTGAATGTTTAAAGCATTAACAATGAAACTGTATAGTTTTTAAATCTACATGTGTCTATCAAGAGCCGTGGACCCTTATAACAATAAGTTTTTTAAAGAAATGTTGAAAAAAATAGTTATGACTTGTTTTAAAAATTTTGCATTGTTTTCAGTAAACAAAATACAGCTTTTTTTATAATAGGAAAGAAAAATATTAAACAATTTTAATTTAAATTATCAGACAAAAATATAAGAGACAAAAAACAACCAAATATATTTTTTGCGACTTTGTTTTCGGTGACGCAAAAGAAAATCGAAGGAGTCGTGACGTCATAAAAATATTATACGTCATGGAACTTTGTTGATACTTAGTAATGTTTGATTTGTCATTTTTTATTTTAAAATTATTTTTTGGTAATAACTGCTATATACAAGGTGGCCATATATAATAAATGGCGTTTAAATAAATAACACCTTTTATTTTTAGATATCAAAATGCCCGAACGACCCCAAGACCCCCACGCTGAGCGCCAACAACCCCAGCAACGTCATAACCCTCTGATGAAACCCTTCGTGGTACTGGCTCTCCCCGGGATGTACTTGTTCTACAAGTACAACCAGTACAAGAGAAAAAGAAAAGAAAATGCTACAAGGCGGCTGGCGGAGAGGGAACTACAACATTTAAACAGCAAAATCGTAAGTAGTTATATGAGATATTTTTGATTTTTGGCCAAATACCATATTTATTTCTATGGTAAGGAGTCTGTAAAGTATGGGAAATTGCGCGGGTAAAAAAAAATGTCCCGAAAAAAATACTAATACATATAAGTTTTTTCGTATAGGCCTTCCCTTTGAGATATTGAGCTTCAATGGAATCAAGTTTTTAGTAACAATAATTAATTCACCAGGTATTTTCCAGAAGTATGCCAATCCATATCGCTAATCCCAACTGTTTTTAAAAAAGAGTCACTTTATCACATCATGTATTTGGCTCTGTATACTCTCACAGATATAAGACGTTTGATGCTATATAAAAAAAAATACAAATAACGTGTTCTCGCCCGCATAAACAGTTGTCCTCGACTAATCCACTGTTGGCTCATTAAACTAAAAAAAAAAACATTTCTTTCCTTAAATTGATAAAAGAAATGTTTGAGCAACTTCTCCAGCTATATCTGGTTTATTGGATATACCTTAGTTTTAAATATAATTCAAAATACCCTTTTTTTATCATATATGTTGTTATGTTGCACTGGGTGCTTAAGATGCACCTTCTAATTACAATCCAGTAACATACGGTTTACTAACTCTTTAAGAAACGAAATAGTCTACGATCGAAAAAGAACTTTTAAGTATTGTTTGGGTCGTAATATATTTCAGATTCTACGTTTATGGTAGGAAATCTCAAATACTCGTATATATACAACACCGACCTTTGGTTGTTTGACGTCTCGGCAGGAATACACACATATATATATATATAATATATATATATATATATATATATATATATATATATATATATATATATATATATATATATATATATATATATATATATATATATATATATGTCTTTTTTTATTGATTGTAGAAGGGCCAAATTGCTTTATAAATACTTAACATAGTTTATTATTTCATAGTATGTCAACTGTCAAACACAATTTTGTCATTATGTGAAAAAAATTCCTTACAATTCGCTGTTGGTTACTCAACGTAAAGAAAAAATAAATATTTCAGGAAATACAGCTTTATCATGGAGACTTTTCAAAAAAACCATTTGGATAAGTCAAAAAGTACTGGTGTAAAATTTTCTATAAAAAAAGAAAGGAAAACTAAAAATGCAACTTGCTTAGTGGAATAAATATAATTTTTCCATGTTCATATATCCTTATTACAAAAATGGTTCTTAAAAAGTATTTATAATAAAGATTACTTTTATTCATCAGAACAATTATATAAGGAATCTCTTCATTCATATTTTTAAAACCAAGAATATTATTAATTACAACAAACATCTTTATAATATAAAGTTTAAAAAATATTAAAAGTTGGTTATTAAATTCAGCTACTAATTTAAATTTTCTTTAATATAGTTGAGAATATTATTTGTTGATTTTTATAAAATATTTAAAATATTAAATAATTTGTCCTTTTAATTATTATTTTTATGTATTATTATTATTTTCCATTATTATTATTTATTAATTAATTAATTTATTTATTCAATTTAAAATTAAAGTCAAACAAACAGATTGTATAAAAAATATTTAAAAATAATTTTAATTTTAATATTTACTTTCCGACTACAAATTAGTCTTTGTGGGTATACTAAGTTTATTTGAATGTTTTAAACATTATGTGACATAAAATAAACTTTATTAATATTATTATTATTATTGCAATATGTTAAGTTGACATTAGAAGAATATAGTGGGTCCAAAATTTTAGTAGATTTGGTGAAAAAGCTGGATTTAAAAATACGTTAATTTTTTATTTTGCTAATATCGACTTAATAATTCATAGTCAATGTACCTCTAAATTAGTAAGAATAAGTTTTAAATTACTCCGAATACAGTTATGTGTATGTGCATATATAAATGATACAGAATATTTATTTTTCCATCTCTTAATGATTCTAATTTGTAATCCGGGCTCCCGACAATTTCCTCACGTATTAACCAAAACGTTCTCCTGGGATAAAACTCGGGAATATGCTGTAAATAAATTTCGCCGAGGCCCTAGCCTGCTAATAAACGCGAGAGAAAATATTATCACATTACATCTTATCTTTTTACGGTCGAATATAAAAGTAAATATGGGGTAAAAATCTTTCAAGATTTTTGTTTGGTTTCGCCTTCGGCATTTTATTTTTTTTTAATGCTTCGAACAGAAAAAAATAGGGTAATCGGATGTTTATACAAGGATGGGATGAAAAGTTACCGGCCTAACCCATAGGGGGCGTAAGTTGCCGTTATATGACCTCATGTCTAGTTTGTCTATAACATTTAAAGTGGTTTATATTTTATAGTTGTTTTTGTTTAAACTTATAAAGTTCTTGTACAGCTATAAAATATTTTCATATTGAAGATTTACCTCCTACGGAAATTAAAGCAGAGCTAGATGCAACTTTAGATGAGTCCGCACCTTATTTTCCACCTCTAAAACTTGGGTTAAAGACTTTAAACGTGGCCGCACGAGCACTGAAGATGCCCCGCCTTCCGGCACATAAATTCGCTTTGAATGACGGCTGGCTGAAGTTGTGGGCATATAGAAAGAGCGAACTCATCATATTTTACCTGAAATTTTGAGATATGAAAACTATTTGCTCGATGGGTACCGCGATTGTTTACTCCAGAACAAAAATTAATTTAACTTGGATGCACCACTATACGCCGAAGCAGTGGCGGCTCGTGGTCAATCTTTCGGGGAGGTCATTAGTTAAAATTTCAAATGCATATGGCTTAACTAATTTTTAGTTAAAAAAACAATTTTAGGCATTTTATTTCACACAGATGTTTACTCCAAAGAAAAAAAAAAAAAAATTAAAAATAAATGATTTAGCAAGATTCTTTTATTTAAAGAATTATATTTCTATTTATTAAGAAACATAACAATATAACAAATAATATGCATCGACATATGTTTAAACAGAAAAATTGCACAACATATTCTAAAAAAATCTCACACCCGACAGTAAGTAATATCGCTATGTCAGAGGTATGGCGGTAACTTATAGGTTAAAAATAAGCATATTTATATGATAAAAAATAAAAAGGGTTACTTAACTTACCTAAATAGTCATAAATTTTAGTTCAATCCTTCTGTCTTTGGCACTTGCAAGATGATGGATTACTTCTTCATTGTAATTTACAATATTATTTATAAAGGTATTTTCATTACTTAACATGGCCAACGCAGTCTACCTTGACCCATTGTGTTGCGTAAAAATGTCTTTATTCTATTTAATGTAGAGAAGCATCTCTCGCTCTCTACAGTTGTCATCGGTAATGTACACAAAATTGTCAATAAATGCACTGTTTCCGAATTTACATTACAAAAACATACACCAACAAAAAATAAATTCCTAAAATCGTGTATAATCCGTTCTATAATAACTGTATAACAAACAAACACCTTGAAAAATGCGTAATTTTCCTCTTCGCGGCTGTTGACCCAGATCATGCGATTACACTGCTTCGGAAAGCACCTAAAATTGCCCAATCGTAATTTAGATCGGGAAAACTCGACTCGGCCCCGTTTAAAACAATGCGGTCAATGAAGGTAGGCAGCCCGGTTTTTGGCCAACAAACGAAACCACCGATCTGGGGATCGCTGCGCGAATCTTGTGAAATCCAGTAATCGATCAACGAGTTTATATGCTTAGAATAATAAAGAAAATTTTAAAAGATTTAAAAAAATTGTTTTTTTCATTTATATCATTATTATGTTTTTGTTGGGAAACATTAGTCAAAAATATTGGGAGGTCCTTGACCAAATGACCCAATGGAGGAGCCGCCACTGCGCCAAAGACAAAACAACAATCAAGATAGTGGACAGCAAGGGGCGAACAGATTCCGAAGAATGGGCAATTCCATCGACAGAAAAGGTTATGGCATAAATTTTTGGGATGCCAAAGGCATTATTTTTATAGATTTCTCTAGATCTTGATAAAGGAAAACTATATATTTAATAATATTCAAGTATTATGCCGACTTACTTGACGAGTTGAACCAAAATCTTCTCGAGAAACGCCGCTGTGTAGCAAAAAAGAAAATTCTGCTTCACCAAAACGATGCACCTTGCCATAAATCGCTAATTGTCATATCAAAAATTCATCAGTTAGGCTTTGAACAGATTTGGCTTCATCGGAATTCCATTTGTTTCTGAATTTGTAAACATTTCTTGCTGGTAAAAAATTGCTTGGGTTTAAGACATGATTGCTGTGACAAACGCCTATTTCATAGAACTACACAAATCAGCTTGCAGCAATGAGATAAAGACTTTTAAGCACCGATTGAATAAATGTGTTGAACAACATGGAGACTATGTAGAAAAATAAGAATAATGTTTAATAGTTCAATCATTACAGATTTTTTTTTGTAATTAATGTTAACAGATATCTGACTGCACCATGACTTCTGGAATAACCTGTAGATTACTAAAATCAAAAATCCAAACAATTTTTTTATCATGTAATTTTTTTAAACAATAATTATTAAAAAAAGCCTATTTTTCGTTTTTTTAATATAACAAAAAGTACTGGCTATATCACTTTACTCATAAAAGACTGTTTGTAGAGAATTCAAAAACCTACAAAATGGTATTTGAAAAATCCCGATCCGACCAATTTACCGAGAAAAGCCGGAAAAATGCTTAAACCTTTGTTCAAAAATTTGTATCTCAGTTAATTTTCAATACTAAGAGCTGATTTTTTGGGAAATGATAGTCAATAACATATACTCTGAGCTGCCGAAAGATAAAAATTGTCGCATTAATAGTTTTTATTCAATCGCACTATAAACAAATTAGGCCCTTATCTTGCAAGTGCCGTGAATATTGGGCAAATGGTCCAATTTGAATTGTATATCTCACATTTTCACATAAGTTTGGAGAACATTGTTAAAAATGCTGGTGAACCTAGCGCGTCGAGCGAAAATTCGCTATACGCAGCCCGTCTCTCGCTTCTCCTTGGCTGCTGGGTGCCCTCTCCACGGTCGACTCAGTACGTCTCTGTCGCGAATTTTCGCTCGACGCGCTAGGTTCACCAGCATTTTTAACAATGTTCTCCAAACTTATATGAAAATGTGAGATACACAGTTTGTAGATTTTAATTTCAACTTTAAAATGCCGTTTTAAAAATTCAAATCGGACCATTTGCCCAATAATCACGGCACTTGCAAAATAAGGGCCTAATTTGTTTATAGTGCGATTGAATAAAAACTATTAATGCGACAATTTTTGTCTCTCGGCAACTCAAAGTATTTGTTATTGACTATTATTCCCCAAAAAATTAGCCCTTAATATTGAAAATTAACGGAGATACAAATTTTTGAAAAAAGGTCCGTTTTAAGCGTTTTTCCGCCTTTTCTCGGTGAGAAATGGTCGGATCGGGATTTTTTTAAAACCATTTTGTAGGTTTTTGAATTCTCTACAAACGGTCTTTTATGAGTAAAGCGATATAGCCAATACTTTTATATAAAAAAACGAAAAAAGGCCCTATTTTTTTAATAATTATTGTTTAAAAAATTACCCGAAAAAAAATTGGTTGGATTTTTTATTTTAGTAATCTACAGGTTATTCCGGAAGTCATGGCGCATTCAGATATCTGTTAACATTAATTACAAAAATGACCTTTTTTGGACTATAACCCATATTTCGCTTTTTTCGTACTAAGGCTGGAAACCTTTCATCACACATCCTCGTATATACCGAACAGAACGCAACCAATATTTTAAGGCAACAAAAAATATTACAAAAGATGCTGAAAATGTTTTTCTCTAGCTTTAATACATTTTCCAATGCGTTTTCCCATAGACTGATTTTCTTACTCGTGCAATAATACCAGGCATGTCTCGAATTTGTCAACACCCCATTTCAGCACTGTAAGGAGGAGTCTGCACATTGCAATTTTTGAAGAAAATCCACAAATAAGCCATAAATAAAGCTCACTTGTAACTCGGGATTTGTACAAAAATTTGTATTCATTTTATGTACTTTCAGGAAAAATATTCTTTCCCCAGGGAAAGCGTTTCCACTACGGTCTAGTAAACTTTAAAATATATTTAGGTTTATGAAATGCAGCTTTTAAAGTTAGTCAGGTTTTTAATCAAGTAAATGCACCTTGAAATATTGCATAAATCACGGTTATAATTTTGGGAAAATGCATTAAATATTAGAAAAACTATCATATCGACGTAATTTTATTAGGTCAGGATAGACCAGGAAGGCTTGTGTAAATACGGAGTACTAGGTACCGGAAGTGCTGGGCTCTTAGATGTTAACTCTATTTTTTCAGTTTAGTACATTGTTTTTATTTGTTAATTGATACACAACGTTTTGGTTACAATGTATCTAACCATTTTCAAGTGTTTGTTCTCTTGAAACTATGACTTATTTACTTTTCGTTGTTAACCAAAGCTTGACCAATTTTTTACGGTTTAACAACGGCTGCCAGATATTCAAATCACCTTAGGAGTCTAGGGCTTTCCCAATATACTTACACTAATATACAGTTTACTTACTTAAAGCAAAGATAATACTACTACGGATAAGATAAACCATTCAATGCTATATTTTTGATACCCTATGGACTTTGGCTAACGCGAGTCGATGTCCATCGAGAGATTTTCGCGCTATCCTTGAACGAAAGTTAAACAGTGTTCCAGCCTACTATTGGGCGATGAAACGCGACTAGAAAATACACAACCCGTTTAGCCGCCCACTTTCGCTACTTCGTATTCCGAATAAGGTACAAGCGACAGACATTGGCAACGTCACACATGGTCTCGTACCTCGTTTCGCTGGGGCAGGGGTTACCGACTTAATTTTATTCGCATTTACGGAAGCATTGATATCTCCGAACTAATTCAGAGCGCCCCATTTAAATGAACCATCTATCCGTAGTAGTATTATCTTTGCTAAAGGCTTTATTGCCATTTTCTCTATTCACAATCACAGAAGACTACACATACCCTAAAGTAAGTTCTGCAGATACTCCTTGATTACTTGGTCTATTAAAAAGAACCTTTTTCTTTTTAAAACACGCAAATAAATAAAAAACTTCTAGAAAAAAACAGGAATAAACGGTACACGGCAAGAAACGAGTAAGTTTTTCTTCTTGTTACGACAAACTCGAAAGTTGTTCAGCTTAGCCCAGAACTGAAGTTTCATTCGCTAAAAGGGGTTGGAAATAAATTAAAACACCTTTGTCTGGTAAATTTATCCATTTTTTTCTAATTTTCGACTAGCAATTGGAAATTTTTTAAACATTTCCAAGATTATTTCTGTCATATTTCAAGTAACTACACAACAACTATTATGCACCTTTTTAAATTTTTTTAAACTAACTGTTTTCATTTAAATCAAGCACCATTTAACAAAAATTTGACCTCAGCGAGCGCTGCAATTGATTCAGCTGTCCCCACCATACACTCAGCTTCCTGCCAATAGTCCAAATTTATTACCATGTGGATTTTCCTCTCTTTGGACCGCTAAAAGGGAGATTGGTTAGCATAAAATTTCAAAACAATGATGACGTTGCCGTGTTTGTGCATGAGTAACTTCGCGCACAACCAAGAACATCCTGGAAAATGGGAATTAAAAAACTTTCACAACGATTAACCGAAATCAATAAATTAAATGCAATAAACATAAAACAGTAATATTTATTTTAATACAAACGGATTTTTTTTAAATAAAAAATTGAATAATTCTAACGGATAAATCTTTGTTGCAGGAATTCTTGTTCTCTTTTTTCTTTTTCTGTAAACGGTGGTGGTTTCGGATGTTCGCCTGTAGACTCTATGTATTGTATGTAGTCCAAAGCCATCTGTTCCCTTTCGTTAATTTGTAAAACCGCCTTTTCCAATAATTCCAGCTCTAGTTTCGATAGAGTAGGAACTCCAAAGTTATGAACAACTCCACCTCTCGAAAAGCGAACAGTACTAACCAAATACCTAAAAATATATATATTTTCTTCAAAAAAACAACTTTCGGCTATTCCAACTTTTGGTTTATAAAAAATGTTGCATCATAAAATCTTAATACTAATGGGTATGTCATGACAGAATCCACAAATTACCAATATTTTATATTTATCCTATGAAATTACATATATTAATAATAATTCACTACATACCAAATAACAATATTCTAAAATTAAATAAATAACTTAATCTATATTTAAAAATTATAAATTTAAACAAGTCCCAGGTTTTCCTGGATTGTTCCTAGTACCGATGTTGCATTACCCCGTTGCACAGCTAAACTAATTCTTTGGATAATGAAACTTCGGATTTTGCATTGTTTTTTTTTGCAATTTTTTAATAAAACCCTTAGCCTCATCACCCAAAGGCCCAAAAAAGTTTAACAGCAAAAGGTTAGAAGATAAAGGTTCTTCAAAGCCCTTTATATTTTAGATGTTTTTTATTCGGCAATACGAGCAGCCGCACCTACAAAATTAGAAGTTTTATCCAGATAGGATTTTGCAAGGGGGAGGCCCGCGTGCGTCCAAAGTAATTGTTTTCCATTTTTCCCAGGAATTAAAGTCATTCCTCACCCGTTTTCCATCCCCTTTTTGAAACCAAGAGGCTCTAACACAGAAGGATTTTCAGCTAAAATCAGAGCTTTTTTGATAATGTCATTTATCTGATTTGTGTCTAGAAGAACGCCCTTTCGCTTTTTTGCAGCTTAACCCATGTAGGCCATAAATATCAGATTTTCGCCGAAACGCAGGTGTGCTCTCCACAACAGGCGGGGCCAAGTCTGAGAGCGATGGGGTTTTGGAATGTTTTGTTATTAACAAATTTAAGGACGAAGATGGAAGGGGAAATCCAAGCATTACTTTCAGGGGCCTGAAGGGCAAGAGACGTGCCTTATCTTCACCTTTTTTCTGGCACATGTTTGTAATATAGTACAGAGCCTAAAATTTAAAAAAATTAAAATCTTTTTTGTTTTTTAGCAATTTTTGGGGGTTGATTTTGAAGATTGCAAACAATAACCATCTTACAAAACAATTGCTGAAATCATTATTTACTGTCGCAAGAATATAGGAAAGGTAAAATTTGGAAAGTAAACCTGACACGTCATTGATTGAACCTAAAAGGCAGAAATAGACAGGGTGGATTTTTCTCTTATTCCAAGACCCCCCAAATTTTACTGGGAAAAGTGCTTTTTAACCAAGAATTTAATTTAATATTTACAATTTGTTATGTCTTGAACTAAACTGTAATATTATTAAAATTACAAAGTAATTCTAAGATTCCAACAAGGTGGCATCTAAAAATAAAACATTCGAGGTAAGGGGAAAGGAAAATTTTAGTAAATAATAGGAAAAAATGTGAGCCCCATAAATTTTTAAATTTTGGGGAAGATTTTAAAATTCTGTCTTTTTATTAATTGAGTAGGTATTCAATTTCATTTGACGAAAAAAGCACTTCCTAATAAATTAAAATTTGAAATGGGAATTACTGACAGATTAGGAAAAAACACTAAAAAAATTTAATAGTATATTGGGAAAGATCTTTTTGATAAAACAGTTAATTCACACTTATCAAAATTTAAATTTAAACCCAAATCTTTACTTCCTCTGATTTTTTTATGAAAATTATCTAAAACCGATTTGGGTTTCCAGCAAGTGTACCGTCATCTAGATACCCAAAAATTTATTTCTGTATTTAATGATAAAATAAGTGGATGAATTGCCAAACTAAAAGAGCTGTTAAGAGGATCTCCTTGTTGGACACCCTTTGAGAAAAAATATGTTGATCAAATGTGACCCCTGATTTTTAAAAGTAGACAGCAGAAACCTGCCCCAAGTCGACCCAGTCATGGTCGGATTATTTTTTAAAAATAATTCTGACTTTTATGCTTTGGGGCTAAAAAATGTGAAAACAGCAAAGTAAGTATAATAACACCTTACAATTAGTGGTAACTTAAATTATATCATAAGAAAGTGAAATAATGATGAACTTCTACAGCAAGCAAGAACTTTTATAGGTTATAAATGTTAAGTTAAAGCAAACAAGTTAGCCAGAATCTTTTAGTGTAATGCTTATTGAAACCATAAGACGCTGTAGCTACAATTCTTAACTAATATTACGAAAAACAGCGGAAATATTCGAAGTGAGTTGCAAGAGACATTCTTTTAAAAACATTAGAGGTATTATAACCTCAAATCAATAACGAAAATATTAACATTCTGAATGTAATTAATTATTACAAAATATAAATATTACGTTTACTTACATCGAAATGGTCTCCACAGAAGAAAATATTTGTACTATTCGCTATGTCATTAGGATCCCTCCGAGAAAGTTGCAAGCACTTTCGGCGCATTCATTCTTGAAATTACAAATAGTTTTCCGGAGTTTCATATTTTTACTTTGAACTTTGCACCATTGAACTATTTGTTACATAAATCACTGATAAAATTGAACCAATCACTTTGTTTTTTGCTTCCCAAATGTAAATGTGCCACAGATCAGAAGCAGGCAAGTGACGTCACTTTGACCTTGCAGCGCCATATTTTGCGTTTTGGCACGCTATTTAAATTTAAAAATATTTTTAGAAATATGTACAATTAAAAACAACTTAAACTGGGTTCCTTAAACTCTACTACATAATATAAAATGGATTTTAAAAACCTGTCTAGATATTTTCGACCATCATAAAAAATTTAAAACAAGTCATTATGTTTGTTATAGATAATGTAGTTATTTGTTTACTGAGACGCTTACCCTACCCACCCTACGTTTCGATACTTATCTTAGTACCGTCCTCAAAAAACCTGGAATTCAAACTATCCAATCTAATGTAACTATTTCGAAAAAACTTTTATAACTTACTTGCAAGTACTAATAGCATTACTCCTTAAAAAACATTTGCAAAAGCTTTGGTATCCCCACACATTCCCAAACCTATGGTTGACACGAGTAAGTTGAGAGCGTAACTCTCTGCTAGAGCGCAATCTTCAACTAAGTTGGGATTCCCCGAAGATTTGGGGAAATCATTTGGTTTTACACCTCTGAAGCAAGCCGTTAGATCTTGTCGGCCTTTGGTACCTATAATGAAAAAAAAATATGTTTACGTGTTTTCCGCCAAGCGGCAAGGCTGCTTCTAGTGGTATAAACTCGAAGGTTTTACTCTTTCAAATCCAATTTCTATGAAGATAAATCAATTTTACGAAAATACTACTCTACTTCGTGACTTACCTCGTATAATTATTTTTTTGGAATTGAAAAATATAATCTTTGAACTCTCATTATTTATCAATTTCTTAGCCCTAATAGATCTAAAAATAAAATAAAAACATTAAATGTCTTACCAATCACTTCAACTGGCTTAGCCCTACTAAAAAGAGGCACAGCCAAGTCTATATCCGGTCCCCCCACAAGGGGAACGTAGCATTGTTGGGGGTCTAAATCTTGGTAACGTCCCAGTAAGGTATTAGCTTTTACCTATAAACAAAAAATGTGAAACAAGGCAAATGTTACGATTTATGGTAGATTAGAATGGAAACGGGAGAGCCAAGTACAAAGTATAGGAAGAAAACAAGGAAGTATAAAGATGTATGGAAGCCCAATACTGTAGAACAAAATTGTCCAGGCGTGCAGGGCAGCGGGAATCGGGGGATTGGCCCCGCGGAGTTTGCGCAATGAATAGTAGGTCAGAGCCGGACTTTTATAATTCTTTGTTACTATCTATAAAGTTGACATCATCAAATGTCAAATTCAAGCATTCACTGTTTTTTTTATTTTTGCACAAAATTGTTGGTTATTAAACGATACTACCATAGAATATTTAAAATTATTGTGTAATATTGGATTTTATATCATCTGATATAATATGGAAAGAATAGATGGCGCCACTTTACAGCCTTCTATTGAATGGGTCGATATTTTTGGGAGTTTTGTATTTTTACCAAAATCTTTGTAAATAAATAAAGACACGATTTTTTAAAAATAAATTTCAAACATTGTATGATAGTTTCATGTACTTATCACCAATTTTGTGATAAAAGAAGGGCAAGATAGTGTAAATGAGTTTAATCTAATCCTAAGATTGTGCTTGTAAATTAAAAAGTGAAAATTTTTATAAATGTTTTTTAGGCATATACTTTTCATTTAATAAAAAACATTCATGGAAGAATAATGGTTAAAAATGTTTAGTAACCTTTGGTATAGGTATCCATTAACAGTAACCGTTAAATATTATGTGTCAAAACAGTATGTCGAGTTTAAAAAAGTTAATAATGTAAGTTTAAGAAACCAAAAATCTAATTTCTTTAAACAAATACAGAAAAAGAAAAAAAGGAATTTTAACAAAAAAATTATACTTTCTTTTATTCAATTAGAGGGACCTGTATATATTAAATTTTGGGGTTTTCCCAGTAATTAAAAATTTTTTTGACCCTTTTAAAAAAAATGATTTAAATTTTAAAATGAAATAAAAGTACCTAAATGTAATTTTAACTTTTTAATAATCCACAGAAATACACAAACATTGTGGAAATATCTAAAAGATAGTTGATTGCCTTACTTTTCTCACTGCTATTTCCTATGAAATTTTCATTTCTATAATTATATATTATTATTTATTCGGTTACCTAACGTTACGTCTCTTTAAAAGCCCCCAATTTAAATATAAGAAATATTTAAACCTAAAGTAAAAAATCCCGGGGTATGTTACCCTTAGATTTGCAAGATAAAAACCATAAAACCCTCTAGTCATTTTGTTACGATATTATAAGTAACAAACAATAAACACAAAATTATAGTCACAATTTAATAAAACAAATTTACTAAAATAAGGGTTTTAAAACCAAAAACTTCTGCAACCACAAAATATAATCACACAAAGAAAAAAACAATCGAAACTAATACGGCTCTCAAAGTAAAATTGTAAGCTTTTTAACCACACTGATTTATCAGTGTGTAAGTAGGCAACACTTTAAAATTTTTTTTTGGGGAATTTCTTATTGCGCAAAATCGGCGGGGCCAACTCTGACAGTTATTTTCATACTGGGCTGGACATTTTTTGATCGAATGGGCCATAGCATTGGGCTTCCATACACCTTTAAACTTCCTTGGAAGAAAATCGTACCTGGTCAAAAGCATCAATTATGTCAAGAGTAACAATCTGAGATTTGCCAAAATACTCAAGGAATAAATTCCACTTATGTTAAACAAATGGAACGTGATCTACTGTAGATCTTTTGTGACGGAACCCGTAGTATAGTTTGTCTTAAAGTATACCGTGTTAGCTTTTGCCTTTATTTATGAATTATACCTGCCGACAACAATAAAACTGCGGATCAGTAGGTATTAAAAGACAAAACATTAGGGACGGACTTAAATAATATAAAGATTTATAATTTATTGTTTATTTAGGTAGGTATAATTTTAAAATTAAATTAAGAAATTAAAATATGAAAAGTTTTAAGAAATTTATAACTATATTATCTATACAAGATTACATTTTTAATCTAAATTTTCAAAATCAATTCTGTTTTATTTAGGTTCATCATTGAGAATAATTACAATAGATTATGTTGTTTTGTATAGAAATGTAAGAGTCCTCAATTTTTATAATGCAAAATTGAATTTTTTCCAGCTCTCAACTGGTAGGTTAGTAATTACATTTTTTATCAAATTTTTTAACACTGGTACTTAAAGTAGGTGTAACTTTTTCCTGCTCTGATCTTTGATTTTACTTGGTTCCACAAATCCCCTTTTGGGGGTTTAAAAACATACAGTGATACGGAGGGACGGGCAGCATGCCCAGCCTGTTCAGCCAAATTATCACATACATATGATTTTTTAATTGCATATGAATTTAGGACTTCCAAAAGTTGCGCTTTTTTGTAACTAAATTCAAAATAAATATCATTTTCTAACAAATATTCCTGGATGTCAGTTTTTAAACTTGATGAAGCTGGTGCTTTGTGTAGCAGACGGCTGTGGTAGCTTGCGTTATCCATGACGATAACACTGTTGTTCGGAATATTTTTAAAAGATAATTTTAAAACCAGTTTTTAAAAAGATTTGCACTTGTATCCTTATGATAATCCAAGCTAGAATCATAAATATTCTTTGCAGGCAACAGCAAGCAGTTTGGGACAAATCCGTCTTCTGAACCAGCGTGTATTGTGGTAATGCGTTTTCCTTTATTTGAAGGTGCTTTCGTCCGACAGTTTTGACTGAAATCAACCCATCCCTTGGATACTGTGTTGTGTGTATCAAACCATGTTTCATCAAGTTAAATTCTGGATCTGTTTTCTAACCTATATGTTTTTATTTCTTGAAGGTAATTAAATTCAGTGCTTAATCTAATGATTCCGTTTTGTTGTCTTTTGTCTATTTTGATATTTAAATCCCATTTTACACACAACTCTGTGGAGGGTGGCACGGCTAATATTTATATTGGTTTCGTCTTCGTCTAGCTTCTTTTTTAGTTTATCCAAGAGGAACAAGTCCGCTTTCATAAAGACAATATATTGTCCTTCTTATTAGGTCCTGATCACTATTGTCTATACGGTGAGATTAAAAATCACTACGTTTTTTCCTTTTGTTCAATTCTTCACAAATAATAATATCCCTTATCGATGATATTGGAGTTTTTGTAAGTAGACGGGTTTCTTTTAAAGCTTTTTGTTTAATTAGTGTTCTACTGATTAAAGTTTCATACACATTTTCACAACCTGTTTTGCATCTAATGACAAATGATTTGACATGAAATAGTTATATCGTAAATCGTAAAGCAACTTTTTCGAAACGCACAGTAAAAACAGTTATTCAACACTGCCACTAAAATATTAGCCGAAATATTTATATACCTAATGGTCAATACTCAAGAAATACCTTGCCCACCCCTGCCATTATGAAATAATGTGTTTACCCAATAACAACAGCTAATAAAATCGTTTAAGGTTTATTGTTGTATTGTCCGTCAAAAGCCATAGCGATATACTTTGAGACAGGCTATATATGGCATGTATATATTTTTGTTTTTTCACATAAATTTTAATTTGGGACTTCATGATTTTTTTCATTACCTTGCAAACAATAAAAAAGAGATATAACCAGCCCAAAGGATTTAAGAATATTAAGAATAAGAAGTCTTATCTCCTCCTAAAACTCTTGCGCATAATCTGTTTGACCTTCCTCCCTTTTGCCCATCAAATGATATATTTTAAGTAGAAACTTGGTACCTGTGCTATAGCTGCCGATCCAATAATTCTTCCTGGGTGGTAGAAGTTTGTTTTTTTGTACACTTCGGTAACAATTGGAGTGGTTACAGAAACAGGAGGCACACAGACCACCACTACAGCTCTGGGGGCGTAAAGAGTACATTTGACAGCGATGTTGTACAGTCTTTTACCCTCCATCATTATCCTCTCTCCTATTGGTTGATCTTCTTTTGTCTTCTCCGTTGGAAGGATAAGTACAACATCAGCACTCTACAAATAGTTTTGTTTAAACAGCATGGATCTACTTTTTGAGCGATGTTGGAACAATTTTGGAAAAAAGGACTTAAAATATTATTAAAATGACTTAAAAAATGCATAAAAATTGTTTAACCTTAATAGCATTTGAAATACTCTGCTCTAATCCGCAATACGTCTGGACATGACACCTGGTATCGAAGAAATTTAAATCGATACCGACATTATCGATCGGATGACATCCCTGCAAATGTAGAGTGGAAATCAGAGGGTTTTGCTTCAACAGGAAACTTGTGTAGGTGCCCAGGCGGGTATTCCCACCCAAAACTGAAACTTGAATTGATTTTTGGAAATTTTCTTTGGTGCTGTAGTTTGGGATGATAAGTTTTCTTGCTGCTACAAATTAAAACGCACGTCAGTTGGAGGTTAAAAGAGTTTTAATATATATTTTTTACTAAAAAATAGGAAAATTTATTAAAGTTAAAGAAAAAATAGGGCTGGGATTGCAGGAGTTTTAAAATATTTACAAAAATACATTTCTGAAATGTTTATTTTGATGATAATTATTCTAGTTAGTTTATTTAATCAACTTTCTTTGGGTGTTTAAAAAATATTTATCTTTTAATTTGTTCTTAAAATTAAATTCTATTGGATCAAAAGAATGAAAATTTACCATATACTTACTTTGTTGCAGAAGATGTATTATGTTCATTTTTACGTGAAATTTTGATTGATGGATGATGACTAACTTATAGAATTTTGACGTAAAGAAGTCACTGTCACTTATTCGGTTTTAATATGTCGTGATATTTTAAAGGTATAAAGCAGAGATACCACCACCAGGTAATTTCAGATTTATAAAATTCTGGGTGACGGACGATATATTTGAAAAGAGACTAGGAAAAATAATCAAAATAAAGTCATGATTCAGTAATTTACATAAACCATGTGGTAATACTGCTGCGAAAAATCTACCAATGCTTATCTATTACGTATGATAGGTCAAGTTCTGCGGAACAAAGAGTAATTTAGTCTTTTTGGCGTTACTTTTGAGGATAACCTTACCTGGCACAAACCCATTTGATCCATAGCCTTAGCAAGCCGGAAAGTATTTTCCTCCTTCTAATCTGTATACTCTGTATGTATTTTGGATCAGATCCTCTTTAGAATAGTGTTCTCATGTCTGGAAAATGGCATCTTCTACCACACTGAGCATTCTGGACTCCATGCAAAGAAGAGCTGTTTGTCTTACTAATGATCCCACACTTACAAAAAAGCTTCCTTCTCTTGCCCACCGACGAGCTGTAGGGGATCTATCGCTCTTTTATGGGTATTTTCAAGACTTATGCTTCGAAAAGTTATAGTTAGTATAATTCCTCCTCTGGAAGGTCCCAAGAGAGTAATACGTAGTGCCACTTTTATGCATTCTTTTATAGTCCAACTTGAAAGATCCCGATTTTTCTACTTCGTTAGTTTCTTCATCCGAGTTTTTAGATTATGGAACCTGCTACCCGCAGAAATGTTCCCTTTTCCTCTAAATCTCCAGCTATTTAAGTCTTGTGTGAATAAACTCTCTCTTAAGATACTTTAGACACTCCGCCTTCGTGGATGTCACAAGATAAAAAAATATACCTTTAACCCTCCGTAAAGTTAATTATGAGAAATTGTAATTTCTCATTAAAAACGATTTTATTGTTTTAAAAATATTCTTCATTAGGTTATTGACTATCACTTCTAAGGAGCAAATTGGTAAGATGAATTGTATAACTGGTTATGTTTTTGTGACTAAATATCACAAAGTGTTATTAAATTCATGGTTGCGTTTTTTAGAGCGGAGTCTTTTATTTATTCATTCAATGTACATTACAGAACAAGTCCAAATAGTACAAAAAAAATAACAGTCTTTCTACATGTATAAAAAAAAATGTGAGACAATAAAACAGAGTAATAAATTATAATACAGTAAACAGGATAAAAAAATAATAAAATAAATATCTAACTATTATTGTCATTAGGTAAAATTGCTCTTGGAGCTCTAACAGCCGCTCTATAACTTTCATAATTTAATTTAAATAAATCAATATGGTTAAAAAGATTATTAAAACTGCACATCAATACACTACTAAACTTTTGGGAGCCGTAATTGGTTCGGTGAAATGTTTGTGCAAACAAGGTGTTTGCTCTAGTGAGTCTTTGCGGAATTCTAATTAGTATAGATGACACAAGATGGGAACATTGAATATGGCATTCTCCCTGCGCGTTCTAGAGTTTGAAGGCCAGCCAACAATATTCGAGTTAAATAAGTAACATTTTTATACGGAAATCTGTACTTAAATAATAAAAACTTTATACATTTGTTTTGAACACGCTCCAATCGGTCTTTATGACATTGATAATAAGGAGACCATATAATACTGTTATACTCTAACACACTAAGTACTAAAGAGTTATATAATGTCCTAATAGCTTTGGTATCCGTTAATTCCGCACAAATTCTCCTAATAAATCCAAGCATTCTTAAGGCTCTCAATACAATACAGTCTATGTGTCGATTAAAACTTAAATCATTACTAAAAATAACTCCCAAATCGTTAAAATGTTCGACAACTTCAACAGCAGTACCATTCAAAAAATAGCTGAACTCTACGGGAGTTTACATTTAAAAACCGTATAACTTTACACTTAGCTACATTTATTTCTAGACAGTTATCAATACACCACAAATTCAGTCTTGTTAAGTCCTCTTGAACCTTTTCACAGTCATCTTTGCTTTAATTGCACTAAACAGTTTTAAGTCATCCGCATACAACAAAAATTTACAGTGTTTAAATACAGACGATACATCGTTTATATACAAAAGGAACAGCACTGGACCCAGATGAGAGCCCTGAGGTACACCATATGTAACAGTCGGTTCGATATCTGACGTCAAAATCTTTGATATGAGCCTAGCTAGAAGTGTTTCATTAAAATTTGACAAATACCTGGTGGTGCGTCGCCGAGCGGAACATAGGAAATCCCATGTAAATTTTAAGGGGGTTAACTATTGGCTCCTCTGTACATTTTATAGAAAAAATGTAAGATAACTTTTTAAAGAGACCATTCTGACAAACCCTCGTGCCAAGTTTCAAAAAATTTTAATATGCGAATCTTGAATTATTCAATTAAATGTAATTGCAAAATTACCAAATTTTCGGTTCAGGTAAAACCAAAAGACACCAGCCACCAGCAAACAATTTGTTATAAGGCTTTGTCAAATCTGACGTACAGCCGAATAAAAGGAATTTTTTTTTTCGTTTCATCAATCTCACAACCGTTACATTTTCAAGCTAAAAACACGTTAACATTATTTTTTTATCAAACCTTTATTTAATGTAACAATTAAGTTTAACTAATACCAATTATTACTATCGATCATTAAAAAAATAATTTTGTCATACTAGAATTTAATTAAACCAATAGCAGTAATCTGAAATATTTTCAATTTATTTTCCCATCAAGTCTATCTGGTCTAGTTCAACCATTAAACGTATTGTCAGTAAATTCGAGTCCAAAGCCATCGCAATAAATAATTGTAAATGTTTAACTCAGAAGATCGAAAATAGATCTGAAAAAAGAGAGAACTAAACTCTTAATATTCTACTAGGGAAAATAAAATGAAATAAAATACAATAACTTTTTTAAAAATGATAGAAAATTACAAAAAAACATTAATTAATCAAATGTTCAAACAACCCCCCACTAACAGCTAAACAATATCCCAACTGATCATAAAATTCATTTCTAACGTTGCTACGTTGATATTGCGAAATTTTATTACATTCTAACGAAATAGCGTTTTGTAGCTGGTTCAGATTCTCAAATTTTACACTTTTATAAATGACACTTTTTAAGTGACCCTACCGGAAGAAGTTAATCGGTGAATCAATCAAATCAGGTGACCTGGCTGGCCAAAGTATTCGGTACCGTGGACCAATAATATTGTCGTTAAAAGCATTTTTCAGGTACTCTCTAATCATACGGGCACTATGGGCGGGACAACCATCCATTTGGTACCAGATCATTTGATCTTCCTGAACAACTTCTTCCAAGGCGGGTCCAATTCTATTTTGAAATAAGTCCAAATACAAGGAAGTTTAAAGGTGTATGGAAGCCCAATGCTATGGCCTATTCGGTCAAAAAATGTCCAGCCCAGTATGAAAATAACTGTCAGAGTTGGCCCCGCCGATTCTGCGCAATAACAAAATTCCACGAAATAATTTAATGTGTTGCCTACTTACACACTGATAAATCAGTGTGTAGTTAGGCAACACATTATACTTTTATAAGAGCCGTAATACCGTTTTTGGTCTAAGGTTGTCTAACGTTTTTGGTGCAAAGGCGCGCGCGGCGCGTATGAAACATATCCGCACTGTACCGTCAACCGTCGTCGTATCATCATTTGTAATTTTCGCTGTGGTTTGTGCCCTTTGCGCCGTATTAGTTTCGATTGTTTTGATTTGTGTGAGTACCTATATTTTGTGGTTGCAGAAGTTTTTTGGATTGATAAAAACCTTCTTATTTTAGTGATTAGTGTTTATTAAATTGTGACTATAATTTAGGTAAATTTAGGTACTTTTATTGCATTTAATAATTTAGTACATTCTTTTAAAGGATCAAAATTATTAATTACTGGACAGACCAGGCAAATTTTAATATATACAGGTCCCTCTAATTGAATGAAAGAAAGTACAATTTTATGTTAAAGTTCCTTTTTGCTTTTTCTGTATTTGTTTAAGAAGAAATTAGATTTTTGGTTTCTTAAACTTACATTATCAACTTTTTAAGCTCGACATACTGTAGACACATAATATTCAACGGATACTGTTACAATGGATACCTAGGTACCAAAGGTTACTAAACATTTTTAACCGGTGTTATTCTGTCTCATGAAGGTTTGTTATTAGTGAAAAGTATATGCCTAAAAAGCAGTTATAAAAATTTTCACTTTTTAATGTACAACCAGAATCTTAGGATAAGATTAAACTCATTTACACTATCTTGCCCTTCTTTTATCACAAAATTGGTGATAAGTACATGAAACTATCATACAATGTTTGGAATTTATTTTAAAAAATCGTGTTTTTATTTGTTTACAAAGATTTTTGGTAAAAATACAAAACTCACAAAAATATCGACCATTTAAATAGAAGACTTCTTTTCATATTATATCAGATGATATAAAATCCAATATTACACAATAATTTTAAATATTCTATGGTAGTATCGTTTAATAACCAACAATTTTGTGCAAAAAAATAAAAAAAACAGTGAATGCTTGAATTTGACATTTGATGATGTCAACTTTATAGATCAAGTAACAAAGAATTATGGAAGTCTGGCTCTGACCTACTATTCATTGCGCAAACTCCGCGGGGCCAACCCCCCTATTCCCGCTGCCCTGCACGCCTTGACAATTTTGTTCTACAGTATTGGGCTTCCATACACCTTTAAACTTCCTTGGTCCAAATAGGTTTCTGCTGTCAGGTTATAGTCCATAAAAAAGGTCCAATGATAGGTGTCCGATAATTCCCACGAATACATTTGTTTTTAGGGGATATTGTGTCCGAGTATAAACAAAGCAGATGTTCATTTTCTTGGCTCTAGTACCGGCAATTCTGAACATTTGGTTCATTGTTGCGGGTGAATGTACATTCATCGGTAAAACAAATATTTCTTAAAAATTCCTATCGTTATTTGCTCTTTCCATTATTTCAAAACAAAATGCCATTCTTCGCTCTTCATCTTCTTTCTGCAGCTCTTGATGTTTTTCGAATTTTTACGAATAATATTTGTGTTTTTTCAAAGTGCGCAATACCGTTGCATGATGTTTATTTACCATTTGCCTAAGAACCCTCATACTAACCATTTTGTTTTCCTCCACACTCAGTAGAATATTAGGATCTCTGTTCTCTCTTTCTATGGCTCTATTTTCGATATCCAGAGTTGAACATTTACAATTTTTTATTACGATACCTTTGGACTCGAACTTACTGACAATACGTTTAATAGTTGAAATGGACGAAATGGGCATGGTGGGGAGATAAACTGAAAACATTTCAGATACTGCTCTAAAACTGTTTCCCCCATAATGCCACTTAATTATGGATGCTTTTTTTCGATTAAATAATTCATTTTTTTTCAAATACTAACTGTCACTGATTTATTGACACTTTTCCTCATGTCAGGAACAATATTCATTTTACTGGTGTCTATTTGATTTTACCTAAACCGAAAATTTGGTAATTTTGCAATTACATTTAATTGAATAATTCAAGGTTGCTTAATTTAATTTTTTTTAACTTGGCACGAGGGTTTGTCAGATTGGTCTCTTCAAAAAGTTATCTTACATTTTTTCTGTAAAACTTACAGGGAGCCAATAATTGACCCCTTTAAAATTTACGCCAAATAACGTCATAATCTGTGATATAAGCCTAGCCAGAGGTGTTTCTATAAAAATTTGACAAATATATGATTTTTTTAATTTTACAACATATCATTAATTTTTGATGATTGTTCTTAAGATTATTTTTTTAAAACAAACAGTATTTTTATTTCATTTTTCCGCTGAAACAATTTTTAAGTGACCGTAAACAACACAAATCGTGCTTAAATAACAGCACGTTCTGAAGAAGATTATGATTAAAAATGTCAACTTTCTAGTGGAAACGTCAAATGGCAGCTGACAACACTCAATGTTGTCAAAGGCTCAAAATATAAGTAGTTCCCTTGTAAAATAGTAGAGCTATTAAACTAAAATCCAATTTATACCAATCTATCTACAACGCTATCTTTCGTATAACATTTATTCGTTTTTAAATTTCCAAGGCAGCTTACATCGATCGAATAATTCTTATCGTGGCTCACGATCTCGATACAGCCCTAATTTACCAAACTAGACTTTAATTGACTAAAACATTAAAAGCTTTAGAGGGTTTGTCTAAAGTGCCATTATATTCTAGTTTTCGTGTAAATTTAAAGGCACTTTGGCTAATTTAAATATATAAATATTTTATAAACCTAATTTAGGCTAATTGGTATTAGTCAGTTCACAAATATTTGAATACATATTATCTTATAGTGGTTGCTAAAATAAATAACCGACTATTACTTACTAATTTCATGATTGATTACACAGGTCCACAAAAAAAGTGGAGTGCTGGGTGTCGGACTAAAATTTTCTGGCGTAATTTTTTCCGCTGAACACGAGTCTAAAGTCAAAATTGGAGGTCAGGAAAAAATCGAGAAAACCCAAAAAAATCGACCCGGTATATTTACCGGCAGAAACCTGCTACCATGAAATGTTTGGATTACGACTATATAAACAATAAGATGTACAAAAATTTCATAGAACAAAAAGAGAGCTTTTCAAATTGTCTATAAAAAAGTTATTCAAACATTTTTGATAGAAAAAATAATAAAGGAGATATAAACGAAAATGTAATTTTGACAAAAAATTTTAGTCCAAAATATTTTTTTTATTAATGTGATTTTTTAAATAATAAATTATTTATTTTATTTATTTAAATCCCAAATCACTCAAAATTTTCAGAAAAAATCCAAAAATAAAACAATAATTATTTTCAAATTTTTTCCAAAGGTATACAGTACAACTTCGATAATCCGGACACATATCGTTCCAAGCAGCGCCGGATTAGCGAGGTGTCCGGATAACTGGATTAATATTTTAATAGTTTTATTTTAATAAACATACTATGTACTAGCTTTTTTTTCAAGATATAAACCATTGTACCCTAATTACAAAGAAAATTATGTTTATATTTCAAATTATAATATACATAATAAGTATAAACAAATATGTATGTATATCATCCTGTATGTACACGCAGGTAAGTACACAAACATATAACTAGAAATAAAAATACATTATGTAGGAAAAAACATAAATTACAAATACAAGACAAAGAAATGCAAGTTTAAATGGTTTTGAAAAAACTATCAATTTTTTTTATAAGCTGCCTTGGAGCTTGCTAATTCAGTCGCTTTTTCTTTCACTTTCTTTAAAAGCAAAATTTCGTGCATTGGTAAGTCGTTTTCTTTAGCCCACTGAATTCCCAATGTAAATGCTATTACAGCATCACTGTGTTTCACTTTAGTGACAACAATCTCAATATCCCCATCTAAATCTTCAATGCTCTCTGCATCCTTAGATTTTAGCGCATCATCTATTAGCTCCTCTTTAGTCAAATCAACAATGACTTCATTTTTGCCTAAAGCCCATTCGACAATTTCTTCCCGATTCAAATTGTTCTCAGGATCTATTACAAGCAAGGAAGCGGTTATGGTTTTTAAATCTTCCTCGTTTATTTGACAACGTCGTCTTTGAAGTTCTGAGAGTGGAATGTTTTCTTCATCAGATTCCTCTTCTTCTGCTTCAGTTCTTTGGTTCGGCCATAATGCTATCCAACTTTTTTGGATATTTTTTTCAGATATGGACTTCCAAGCAATATCTAGATTAACAGGTGCATCTTTTAAATTAAATTGCTTTCAAACTGCAACTAAATCGTCACCTTTGTGAGCGATAATGTGATTTAGTGCTGTGCAGTTGGGCGGCAAAAAACATTACTCTGAAATCAGGATCGAAATTTATTTCTGTCTCAGGTGGATGGGATGGAGCATTATCTACAAGTAACAATGCTTTATGAGGTCGGTTAACATCCGATAAAAAACGATTGGCGTCGGGTATAAAGCAAGTCTCAAACCATTCGAAGAACAATGTCCTGGTCATCCAACCTTTGCTGGTTGCCTTGTATTTGACAGGTAAAGTAGCATTTTTAAATGCCCTTGGATTTGCGGATTTTTCAAGAACTAACTGATGTGTTCCAGCCGCATTGCAACAGATTTTTCGCCCTGGTGCTGATTGTTCCTGACTATGAACCCACGTAGTGTCCGGCAAGGCTCTCCAAAAGCCGCTGATTCATCAGCATTATAAACTTGTTCATGACTTAGCTTCATTTCATTAACCACAGCTAGAAATTTTTCTTGAAAAGGTACTATAGCACTTACATCGCTGGATAGTTTTTTACCACACACTTTAAGAAAGCATATTCCGTGCCTTTTCTTGAATTTGTCAAGCCAATCTGGCAAAAAGCAGCTTCAACTTCTGGATGTTCTCCCTTTCGGATAACCTGCCTTTTACCTGAAAACATAAAAATATGTTTCATAATAACATTACCTACAATAAAAGTTAAATCATACATACCTGCTCCACTGAATGACACCAACACAAATCTTCTTATTTTAGTTTTGTTTTTCTTTATATCACTTACAGTTAATTTTAGATCATTAAATTTCTCAGCCACCCTGCGTATGCTTCCCACCTTATCAAGAAAATCTAATATTTTACATTTCTCCGCAAGAGAAAGTGTTATCCGGTCGTTTATTTAGCTCATTTTTTTTATAAAAGATTAACACACGACGCACGGTAACTAAACGAAAACTGACCGCCAAAGGCGCCAAACCCGTTAGGTTGCGAACAATATTGGTTTTGACAAGTTTAAAAAGGAAAAATCCGCGTTTAATATCGATTCGTATTGAAAACATTCATTTGTCCGGACTACAGAGGTAAAATATCCGGACACCTAGGAACGCCGGATTACTGGAGTGTCCGAATCAGCGGGTGTCCGAACTAGAAAAGTTGTACTGTACCTTGAAAAAATCCTAAAAATTCGATTTTTTGATTATAACTCATAAAATATTGCATTTAGACAAAAATGTTATATAACTTAAATTAAAGGTCTTGTAAAAATACATAGTTTATGTAATATAAAGTTTCATGTATCTTTTACAGGTTTTGAGATATTGACGTTTTAAAGTAAAAAAAATATAATATCTGAAATTACGCCTTTTCTTAATTTTTTGCTTTTGGACCCCCAATTTTTACTTTAAATTCATGTTGTGCGGACAAAATACGCCAAAAAATCTTATTTGGGCACTCAGTACACACCACTTTTTTTGTGGACCAGTATTATGGTTCTTGGGTGCCTAAATATAAAGAAAACTTTAAAGGGGCTACTAAAATTATGTAGTAAAGTTGCATCTAATTCCTATACTATCAGAGTACTTATTCATAAATTAAAATATTTTTTTTTTTTAAAATTCATTCATTTTACCTTAATTCAATTTATTTTAAGTGTTTTGCAAAATGCAGCAGTTCGATATATTTATAAAGCTAAGTCCAAAAACTCATGAAACCATTATTTGTATCAAAAGGAATTTTAATACTTACTTCTTTCTATATTTTAAAACCAGTATCTTTAATATATAAAAAATATTCGTTTAACAGTACTAAGAATTCTCCTTGCAATACTAGTCAAAATTCTCAACTTTATCTTCTGAATCCATGTTCTGTTTTGTCAAAAAGATGTATAATCTTATATGAAAATAAAGCAATATTATTAATATTATTCTTATTATTATTATTCATAAAATCTGACATGACGTATCCCATGGCTTCGACCACAGAGGGCGACATGCAGTAGGCCATCCGTATCGAAGACCACTCCTTGCGTCCGCTCGGCCAGTGATCTTTGGCCAAATTCATTTGCCTCAGTAAACGAAGGGATCTAACGACAACAAATTTCTGAATTTTCGTCACCAGTTGTTCGAGTAAATGTTGACATGCGGGAATACACAGCTCCTTTAACACATTATCCTTTATGCCCCTCAAACCGCCGACAATTAGGACAGCCAATTGATCGTTATACTCGGAATAGAGCCTCCGAAGTTCACCAAGAAGATCTTAATATTTGGCTTGTTTCTCCCGTTTCTTCACATCGATGTTAGTTTCCGCTGGGGCAAAGAACTTAATCACAGACATAGAGTTATTTGTTTTATCAAGAAAAACAATATCAGCTTTATTGGCGCAAATTTAATGCGTAGTTGGGAACGCATACTTAAATATATGCGACAGTTGTCATTTTCCACTACTGTCTTAATGTTGCCGGGAGCAAATGGCAGAACTGCTGTTTCATCGATGAGGCAGTAATGTCTAAGGTGATAGTGAAGTACCCGAAGCCCATCGTTATGTCGGTGGATGTAACCACTGACAGCATGCACTGGACAAGCTGACAATAAGTGCATAAAAGTTTCGGGTTGCTGTCGACAGGCTCGACAAGCACTATCAGGAACGTTAGAAAACCGACTTCGGTATACAAACGTGTTCATCCCACCACCTTGGCATACTAGTATAAAAACCTCGGTTTCAAACTTGGGCCCAGTAGATTTCAAAAAACTCCATCGTGAGGTTGCAAAATAGATCGAATCTTTTTATGTTTCTGTAAAATACCCACTGGTGCGTCTTATTAATCTGATCTGTAAAGAGCATCTGCTGTTTTGCTCTTTTGACTGCCGTTTTTACAGCTATAGACTGAAGTCTTATAAGTGATTGGTCGTCTTTTAAATCTATTGCAATTCTGAGACCGAAT